>JAHBCN010022112.1:0-13608 GCA_019359885.1 Listronotus oregonensis | reverse complement strand
TTGGTTTTTTAACAAGTGTGCTTTATTTTTTATTTTTCAGTAGTTGTTTTTAAGCCATATTGGATTTTTACGAATGATTACAACAGTGTATAACATGTAGTATGTTACTATACTCAGGGCCGTATCTGAGGGGGGGTTTTGGGGGTTCAAACCCTCCCCCCAAAAATCCCGAAAATCATATAACGTAAAATAAAATAAAAACGACTTGTAACTATATCTCTTTTTTAAAGATTTTCTGAACAATATATATTTTGCTTAGTCACGGTCAACAATACAAAAAAAAAGTATCCGAATCACTCTATTGGTCAAAAAAAGAAATTTCGAAATTGCAAAACCACTTTTTCTACGTTAAAAATCAACGATAAATGAATCTACAATAGCCTGGATTCTTAAAAGATCCGTCAAGATCTGCGGGTAACGTTTTAGGTGCGTCTATACCCAAGATCAAGCTCGATATTTAACAACCATGCAACTCTGCTCCGTGACTTTAAAAATAGGGGGTTCCCAGAGTCTTGCGTATGAATTAGAATACAATTAATAATATTGATCACTTTAACTACAATGAAAATAAATACAGATTTTTATAACGTACAAACTATATTAATATTAGTCAATATTAGGGATAACATTGAAAAGCATTCATATTTTACTTCCACATTTCTGACAAGATTTTCACAAAAACATTCAAAACTAATCAAATCAAAGCATCTATGCCTGTGTTCAACAAATTGAAGGTTTTAATGGCGGCTGTCTGGTTTTTTCACCAATCAGGAAACTTCCCCAGAGAGAAATCATCAATATGTTAACAGCGTCCACTTTATTTGCTTTTACTCTACCGTTATGCAGAATTCTACAGACTGTGGATTTTGATCTCTTTAGAGCTGTTGAGCATGTGAATACTGTTATAAGTAAGATCAGGACTATCAGACTGAATATAGATCAAGAATTTAAAAATATTTTTAAAAATCCGAAGCTATTATAAAGTCTGTAGATGACGAAGAATGCATAAAAATACCTAGAATAATTTCACGACAGCAGAATCGTTTTAATGTGTTGGTAGCTACTGCAAAAGAATATTTTCGAATCACAATTGCAATTCCCTTTTTTATCACTTTATCGAAGAGGTATCTGCAAGATTTGCAAATCACGAAAAATCACTTCCATCGTTATATTGCCTAGTGCCAAATATGTGCGAAGCATAAACAGTAAAAATATATGACTTGTTATTATATGAGGAATTTTTGAAACTAAACGTATCTAGTTCTCTCTGCAGAATTACAGTTGTGGAAACAAAAATGGATTGAGTTGCCTCAAGCAGAAAGGCCCAAAAATGCTCTTGATTTATTATCAGCATGTAATCCATCTTTATTTCCTAATATTCATACTTTGTCGCAAATTCTGGCCACATTACCTGCATCTACAGCCTCCTCGGAACGATCATTTTCATCGCTAAGACGTTTAAAAAAACTATTTGCGCAATTCAACTGGTCAGGAGTGGATAACAGGACTTGCTTTTTTAAGCGTACATAGAAATATTAAAATTGATACTGCGGAAGTCTTAAATCGTTTTGCGCGGGAAAAGCAAAGAAAAATTCAGTTGTTATTATAAATATTATTTTTAAAATTTTAACGGTGTTAAGTGTGTTTTTTAGTTTAACTTGATATTTTCTTTTAGTAAAACCCATTTATAAGTTAAAGTTTTTTTTAATTCCTAATTTATCAAAAGCCACTGGTCTAACCCCCCCCCAAAAATTTTGGTCCAGATACGGCTCTGTCAGCACTTATCAAAAGAGATTTACCAGGTTTTCTAAGAAATTAGTTTTTAGAATAAAAAGAAAAAATATATGTTAAAACTGTACTACAAATTTGACGGAAATTGTACAAAAATTGTACAAAAAAGAAAAAACGTGGTGATTTTCAATCTCACCGTATAGACAATAGTGATCAGGACCTAATAAGAAGGAAAATATATTGTCTTTATGAAAACGAAGTTATTCCTACCTTGGATAAACTGAAAAAGAAGCTAGACGAAGACGAAACCAATATAAATATTAGCCCTGCCACGCTCCATAAGTTGTTTGTAAAATGGGATTTAAATACCAAAATAAACAAAAACAATATAATGGAATCGCACAGATTAGCATTGGAAAATTAAATTACCTTTAAGAAATTAAAAGATATAGGTTAGAAAACAGATCCATAATTTATCTTGATGAAACATGGTTCGATACACACGACACAGTATCTAAAGGATGGGTTGATTCCAGTCAAAACTGTCAGACGAAAGCACCTTCAAATAAAGGAAAATGCATTACCATAATACACGCTGGTTCAGAAGAAGGATTTGTCCCAAACTGCTTGCTGTTGTCTGCAAAGAATATTAAGGATTCTAGCTTGGATTATCATGAGGATACAAGTGCAGAACTTTTTGAAAACTGGTTTCAAAATTATCTTTTAAAAATATTCCAAACAACAGTGTTATTGTCATGGATAACGCAAGCTACCACAGCCGTCTGCTACACAAAGCACCAGCTTCATCAAGTTCAAAAACTGAAATCCAGGAATAATTGTTAGAAAATGATATTTATTTTGAATTCAGTTACAAAAAAACGCATCTTTTGGAAGTCCTAAATTCATATGCAATTAAAAAACAATATATATGTGATAATTTGGCTCAACAGGCTGGGACTACTGACTTACGGCTTCCTCCGTATCACTGTATGTTTAACCCCATAGAGCATTTGTGGAACCAAGTAAAATCAAAGATCAGAGCAGAAAATGTTACACCTACTTTAAGTCCCAGTGTTATAAATTTGATAAAAAATGTAATTACTAACATACCAGTTGAGAGCTGGAAAAATTCAGTACAGCACATTATAAAAATGGAGGACTCTTAAATTTCTTTTCAAAACAACATAAATCCTATTGTAATTAATCTCAATGATGACTTTAATAGTGAAACAGAATTAGATTTAGATATTTAGATTAAAAATGTAATTATGTATAGATAATGCAGTTATAAATTTATCAAAACTTTGCATATATTTAATTTCTTAATGTAATTTTAAGATTATACTTACCTAAATAAACAATAAATTATAAATATTTATATTATTAAAGTCCGTCCCTAATGTTCTGTCCTTTAATACCTACCGTTCCGCAGTTTTATTGCTGTCGGCAGGTATAATCCATAAATGAAGGCAAGAGCTAACACGGTATACTTTGAGACAGACTATACTTACTTTAACTAAAATTAAAATGGTATCTGTTTAAGTGGGAAATCCTATTTAAACTATCCTCAAATAAAAAATAGATATGTTTTCTAAATATATTTTATTATTGACATCTTTGTGTAATTGTTTTTGTTCTTAAATTACCTTAACCTTCGATTGAGAAGGGCCTGAAGGATCTGGAGTTGTCCATTTTTCAAATTTGTTGCATTCTTCACTATAAAAAATTCTAGGTATTTTAGGACTCTATGATCATAGGGTGAAAAACGACAAGATGTTTTGAAAAAGTATACAGAACAATTAAAATAAATTAAATTTGTGTTTACAATACTTTCGCAAATATTTAATGAAGAATCAGTAATTTCCATGTAAACTTATATTATTGGACATGCATAACCGTTCTTATTTAATAAATAATTTAGGATGAACAGGCTATAAACATTAAATTATGTGGTTTTTTCTTCTTACTGTTAAACTTTTGAATGCCAAAAAATTTAATAGTACGGGAAGTTCTGAGTAAAGACTTATAAAGATTTCTCTGTTATAGAAATTCCTTGATAGGCTTCGAAAAACTCGCAGCAGAAGTGTAGATCGTTTCCGTCGAATTGTAGAGAATTACGAGACTGAAGTTGAGTACAGGTCACTTAATGAACTACGACAAGTTCTCCTTGCAGATCAGGAGGCAACTGCATTGATTAATTCTGAAGAAGTAAGCGACCTCTTACAAGAAGTTGAGAACGAAATGAGACAAGTCAGGTATAACAGTTTAACTAAAAACAGTTTTATTTTGAAATTTAAAAAAATTATATGCCCAACTTTTTAGCAGTCGGGCAAAATTGATGATTTAAAAATATATCTTTGTTTATTAAAATAATACAATAAATAGAATCGTCTGACAAATTAAGAAATACAATAATATAAATCAAAATCTTAATAATTTTTACAATTAATGTGATTTATGAAATTTTTCCTGACTTAATAGTTTTCCTATGTTAGGCATCAGATCAGAAATAGTTTTCTCAGTTAGAGATGTGCGGTATTCATTTTTTATATTATTCGGATTTGCATTAATCTTTTTACAAACATCTGTCTGTACAGTTTTATTCATAAAAAAAAAGCGTACACAAATTAGAAAGAGAGGCAAGTTTTGCCATATTTGCGTAAAACCGGCTTGTCTAAATGATTGTTTATTGGAGGTTATCACACGTCATAGATTATCAAATATGCAAAGCACTGGCGTCGGTGTAATTCATTTTGAAAATGCATGATGGTAGCGTTTGATAAACTTTGACAGAAGAAAATAAAAATGCCTCGTCAGTTGTCTGAAGTTGAAAAGGCTGAAATTGTATCAAGAATCGAAGAAGGATGGTCAATCCGTGATGTAGCGCAGTTGTATAATAGAAATAAAATAACTATATAGAAAATTAAGCACCGCTGGGAACAAGAAGATTCCCTAAAGAGGAAAATGGGTTCAGGTCGTCCCAAACTTTCCAACCCTGAACAGGATGCTGTTTTTTTGGGATATTTAAGAAATAATCCATTTGCAACTGCAAGTAATGCTGTTATTGATACAGCATTTCCTGCCTCCCAACCTACCGCCAGCAGGAGAGTAAAGGAATCTGAACTAAAATGTCGCCCAGCTGCGAAAAAAATGTTTCTTAACGAAGAACGGCGACAATCAAGGATTATTTTTGCTTTAAATTATATATACCGCAATCCTCAATTTTGGAACAGGGTCATTTTTACTGATGAAAAGACGTTCCAGTCGACTTATAACGGTCAAATTCGTGTTTACCGTCCAAACAATACCAGGTTTGAAGAGCGATATACTAACCCCCTCAATTCTAGATATGGGCGTTTCTCTGTACATGTATGGGGCTGGATAAGTGTTCATGGACCTGGTGTTTGCTGGCGAATAGAGGGAAGATTTAATGCCGGAAATTACATTAATATTTTAGAAAACATATTGTTACCAACTGCTGGGCAAATATATCCCAATAATACGTTCATATTTCAACTAGATAATTGTCCAGTCCATACGGCCAATGTTGTAACCCACTGGTTTCAAACCCATAATGTGGAAGTGCTGCCTTGGGTCGCTTATAGTCCCGATATCAATCCAATCGAAAATATTTGGGGTATAATCGTAAAAAAATATATAATCGAAATTTTAGGCCACAAAATTCAGAAGATTTATGGGAAATAATACATGTGTGCTTGGGAGAGCTTGATCCAAATATTGTATCAAATATAATTCAGTCAATTCCGACTGGCTCAAGTAATAGGGACCAAATATTAGATTTTATTTATTCTTGTTAATCGTTTTTTGTTTCTATTGTAATTTTTATAAAACTGTTTCGTGTACGCTTCTTTATGAATACAACTGTACATCGTTTATATAAATTTGTTTTCTTTATTTTATTGATGTCACACCAATGGATGACATTTTCCATAACCTTCATCATCTAATAACCTCAAATAGAGAAACATTGACATCAGCCGGTTTTACGCAAATATGACGAAGGTGGCTCTCGCTTTAATTCTTGTACGCATTTTTTTATGAATATAACTGTATGTGCAGTATTCGTTTTTTATATTATTCAGATTTGAAAAAATATTTTTACAAACATCTGTTATTCCGAAGTTACCTACAAATTGAAAGACGAGGTCAGCTAATGCAGGAAAGTCTTCTTTTGGCACCAATTTCCAAAAATCTACAAATTGTTCTAAAGAGGTTTGTAACTTTTAAGATATTTTTTCGTTTTTTATTGTTGAAGGATTTTGCAATTCAGTGAGTTCCAACTAAATAATGGCAGAATAACTGATTATATGAGTGAAACTAATTGTTAAACGATTTACAAAAATTTGTAAATTTGCTTTTATTCTTTCAAAGTCCCGGAATCTTCTCTTAAACGACCGAATTAAACATTTAATTTTGTACACAGTACAATTAATAGTGGCGATATTAGACTTCCTTTTCCAATCTTTCAGTATAGGAAAATGGTGAATATTTTCGAAAGGGAAAACCACCTAGGGAATTATTTGCTAAAGATCCGGTAATTATGGAAAAATATTAGAAAGTATGGGAATGTACCAGGAATTATTAGGAAGTTTGAGGAATTCCCGGGGCATTACGAGGAATTAGGGGGCATCATTAATTAGTAAAGAGGAATTATAACACCTAATGCTTATTTTAGGACCTTTTTCGTTTTATATTTAAGAGTGCATTTACGCTACACCTTAGGGGTCGGGCGAAAGGACGCGGAGACTAACAAACTCCCACTACCACAATTTTCGTATAGCCGCATTAAAAATATTATATTTTATTTAGATTCTTCCAAATTCGGTGTATCGATACGATGTTGTTTCCGATTGTAAGCCTAGAGAAGATAAGGTTTTTCGGTACCTATTTTTCACTTAAATGACATAAATTATATACCATTTTAAAGGTAAGGAAATAATCTATACCTCTGCTGTAACGGATTTTTGAAATATGAGTCGAGTTAAGAGAAAATAGTATCTAATCATAACCGATTTTAGGGTGACTTTGACTCAAGGAAATATTAAAAACTAAATCCAAATTTAAAAAACTATTACAGCAGAAGCCTAGATTTAAGTGTTGGCTTTCATATAGTTTTAAAAAATTATCGATAACTTATACCGTTTTTGAGAAAAACATTATGCCCCGAACCCCAAATCGGATCCAATTTTCGCGGCGCGAATGGACTCTTACACTTAAAAATTTTTAAAATTCAACTTAATAATGTTATCAAAAAACATGTTCTTTAAAAATTTTTGTGGCTCAAAAGGGAATTATTAAAAAGCACGAGAAATTATTGGGTAGTACGGAGAATTATTGGAAATAATGGGAAATTATGAGGCAGTATGAGAAGTACTTTCGCAAGAGGCTTTTTTCAGAATCGGGAAACCCCTTGTTTAAACTCACCTACACTTCCATTAGCAAAATTTCTATTTAGTATTTTAGATTCTAAGCAATACGTAACTGAACGAAGTTTGATATATATATATATATATATATATATATATATATATATATATATATATATATATATATATATATATATATATATATATATATATATATATATATATATATATATATATATATATATATATATATATATATATATATATATATATATATATATATATATATATATATATATATATATATATATATATATATATATATATATATATATATATATATATATATATATATATATATATATATATATATATATATATATATATATATATATATATATATATATATATATATATATATATATATATATATATATATATATATATATATATATATATATATATATATATATATATATATATATATATATATATATATATATATATATATATATATATATATATATATATATATATATATATATATATATATATATATATATATATATATATATATATATATATATATATATATATATATATGTATATATATATATATATACATATATATATATATATATATATATATATATATATATATATATATATATATATATATATATATATATATATATATATATATATATATATATATATATATATATATATATATATATATATATATATATATATATATATATATATATATATATATATATATTATATATATATATATATATATATATATATATATATATATATATATATATATATATATATATATATATATATATATATATATATATATATATATATATATATATATATATATATATATATATATATATATATATATATATATATATATATATATATATATATATATATATATATATATATATATATATATATATATATATATATATATATATATATATATATATATATATATATATATATATATATATATATATATATATATATATATATATATATATATATATATATATATATATATATATATATATATATATATATATATATATATATATATATATATATATATATATGTATATATATATATATATATATATATATATATATATATATATATATATATATATATATATATATATATATATATATATATATATATATATATATATATATATATATATATATATATATATATATATATATATATATATATATATATATATATATATATATATATATATATATATATAGTTATTATTGTTATTATATATATATATATATATATATATATATATAATGTACAGGGTGCCACAGATTCGAGTGCGTGCATGGGGATCTAGGAAACCGTAAGAGATACGAAGTCGGTTAAATTATGGCAAAGTTGGGTGCATTTAGGTGCCTAATAACATGCCGAGTAGAATTTGTAAAATTCCAAGTACTTCCAGAGATATCCGAAAAAAACTTCTGTGTTTGCTGATTTCGTTTTAATTTTTTTCCGACGTTATTTAAAGAGATAGGAAAAGACACTACGGCCACTTTTTTAGTTCACAAAACAGTACAAGAGATATACGATATTTTTTCGAAGACGAGTCATCCTTATTTTTTTAAATGCGGCACTCAATTGTTCATTGCATTTTTTTTGAAGCAGTTAAAATTCCGAATTACAATGATGTATAATGACTTAATATTTTTCTGTTAAATAAACATATATTTTCCATAAGAGACAATGAGGCAAATTGAAGGAACGCACATTATTTCTTATAGGGGCGTTCCATATTCGTTAATAAATATTATGCTATACATTTTTGTAATTGGGATAATAAGAGGTTTAAAAAAAATTAAATTAAAACCCAGGTCCGTATTCAAAAAAATAAAGTTGATGATGGTCTAACGAAAACGAAACGTCGGACAGAAAATCTCTCAACGCTGTTTTGTAGAGCTTAAAAAGTGGCCATGAGAAAGTGTCTTTGTTTTTCCATATCTCTGTAAATAACGTCAGAAAAAAATTATGCACTCGAATCTGTGGCACCCTGTATATATATATATATATATATATATATATATATATATATATATATATATATATATATATATATATATATATATATATATATATATATATATATATATATATATATATATATATATATATATATATATATATATATTTATATATATATATATCACCACACTGTTGACACCCACGGTACGTTAGTCATTAGGCATCAGCCTTTCGTGGACTGTCCCAAGATAAAAAAGACTACCTATTTGATATTGAAATAAATTCCTATATGAGATAAGTCCATACTTTTTTTAAGATTATTATCTTCTATGGCCTGTGGGATTTAAACCAACATACAATCGAGTAGGTCATTTTTCTAATAAAGCATCATTCATGTTTCAGTTTGTTTTGATGGGTTACTCGCCTTTCTACTTTTTCAAATGGGACCTGAAACCAAGAGGTCCGGGTCCCGGGGTATACGGGCTGACCCTGTCCAGCCCTATTGATCCCTATGAACTTGCAGATGGCCTGCAACAAAAAAGAAGAAAACCCAACAAAAATTACAAAAATTAGTCTACGTTTCGGTGGCAAGTCGGCCACCGTTGTCAAGACAGAAACTAACAAAAATTAAACTAAATTTTAAGAAATTTTTGGTTTAAAAACTTAGGAAATTTTGATAGCTGCTTAGCTTTTTAATAAAATTTAGAAATAAACTAGAAAATGATGTCCAACTTGACGAAAGAACCAACCTAAACATAAATTCTATTCTTGAATTATTAACTTTTTGCGTAAAAACAACATATTTCTAATATAACACTGACGTTTACAAACAAATTTCTGGTATGGCCATGAGTTCACCTTTATCACCATTATTAAGTAATATTTTAATGGAAAATTTTGAATCCAATTTTGTTTAAAATCGTCATTATAAACCTTTAGTTTGGTGAAGATATATAGATAACATTTTTTTCTATTTATCAACATGACGAAAATTGTCTAAATGTAATTTAACACACATTAATACACAAGAACCCACTATCATTCATTTTACTTTAGAAAAAGAACAAAACCTACAACTTCCTTTCGATATTCTCCTAATAAAAAAAAAAGATGTAAATAATTTCGAAACCAAAAATTTACAGAAAACCTACACATACAAACAGATACTTAAATTTTAACTCTAATCACCAATGGTAAAAAGATGAGTTGTAAAAAGTCTTTTTGATAGAATTAAATAATTTGTTTTCATCAAAACTAAGAAAATGAAAAAGAATTTTTAAAAGATATTTTAGTTCAAAATAATTATTATCCTCTTGATTTTATAAACAAATGCTTTCTAAATTTTGAACAACAAAATTTAAGACAAAATCAAAATAGACCTATTACAAATCTATTTTTACCATTTATTTCTGGCTAATCAAATAAAATTCAACGAATAGGTAATAAATTTAATATTTGCCCCATTTTAAAAAAAAAAAACCATTTAGATCCCAAGTAAAAAAAACAAAACCATACAATATAAACGAAAAACAAAAAGTGTCATTTATAAGATCCCTTGTGGATGTAATAAATTTTATATAGGTGAAATTTTCCAGACCATTAGCCAAACGATAAAAGAACATAGAACATATATTAGAAACACAGAATTCCACAAATCACATGAAAAACCCGTCATTAAAAAGCTAAGCAGCTATCAGAATTACCTAATTTTTTAAAAACCAAAAATTTTTTAAAATTTATTTTAAATTTTTTGTTAGTTTCTGGCCTTGACAACGGTGGCCGACTTGCCACCGAAACGTAGACTAATATTTGAAATTTTTTTTGGGGTTTTTGGGGGTTTTCTTTTTTTTTGTTCAGGCGATCTGCAAGTTCATAGGGTCAATAGGGCTGGACAGGGTCGCCCATACCCGGCCCCGGGACCAAGAGGGTCCCATTTTCCAAAAAGTAGAAAGGGGGAAGTAAAACAAACTGAAACAAAATTTTAAATTTTTTTTAAGGGGGAAAATTTAAATTAAAAAAAAATGAAGCGACAGTACATACCGAAAAAAACCCTAAAAAGAGTCCTGCGAAAAGGGGGGGTTTTAAAGGCCGACTCATTTCACTATTTGGGGATTTAAATTGGCTTCTAAGGTCCCCGGACTTAACTGCACCAGACTTTTTCTGGGGGGCCTTTTTAAAGTCAAAGGTTTTTGAAAAACCGTCTAGAAAACATCCAAGATCTTAAACTCCGAATTCTGAAGAGGTCCAGTAAATGGATGGGGTTTTTCCCTTTTAACGTGTCATAAATCATTTGTTGTCAAATTTTAAAAAAATATTGAAGTTAATGGCACTTACTTAAAAGACTAATTTTTAAAATTTTAAATAAGTCCTATGTTATAGAAACCCCAAAAGTGAATAAGGTGTAATAAAATGTTAGTTTTTTTTAAATTTTTAAAACAATTTTACTAAGCAATTAAAATGGGTAGTCTATACCACGTTCTCTAAAAGGTGCCGTCAAATGCATTAAATACATGTTTTAGACTTAGACAACATTGACGGAACTGGGGAACAAAATGGATTAAACCTTATAAACGGGGCCCCCAATACTTATGCCTATAAAGCAATTTTAGAAACCCCCGGATTTTAAACAATATTAAAAGGGGGTGTAAATTAAATATTTTAATTCAGTGTAATTTTTTTTCCAAAAAAAATTTTTTTTTGTAAAGTTATTGTCCTTTTTTAGTTATAAAAATAAAAAACCCTTGTAAAAAAGAACCAAGTAGGGGGAAAATGAAAAGGCAGTGATAAAAAATTTAAAAAAAACTTGGGGAAAAAGGGGGGGAAACAGGAACTTACTTTTACAGGAATATAATATGAAATTCTTATCTCCCACCAGTAAAAGTTAATATACTTTTTAGTCTAAACATATCTGATAAATTTAATAGTCGATACTAAAAAAAAAATTTTTTAAAATTTTAAAAATTTTTTGGGAAAAACTTTGAAGTATTTCACGAATTTTTAAAAAACCCCCAAAGTCGAAGTGCCTAAAACGCCATATTTCAATAACTTTACCGGAAATTAAACCGAGATTGCCAAATCTAAATTTTGCGATTCGTAAATTTACACACTTTTTAAAAAGGAAAAATGGTTAATTGGCTTTAAAAAAATTTTTTTAAAAATTTATTTTTTTTTTAAAGATTTTTAATTTTCAAATATTTTTTTAAATCATTTTGTTGCTCAGTTATAAAAAGTAAACCAACCAAAAAAAATTTTTTTTAACTAAATGGGTTAAATTTCCATAGCTGGGGCCCGGGAAAATTATTCTTATAATGTAACTATTTTAAAAAATTATAAATAAGAAAATCGAAACTCTTTTTTTATCAAAAAAAAAAAAAATTTAAAAAAATGTTTCCAAAAAAAAAACCCCTTTAAAATTTTTCCCCTCCAAACAATGCGTTTAAAAAAATATTTTGATTTTAAACCTCTTTTCAAAAATTTAAAGAAATACTTAGAATGCTATGGGGAAACATGTAAAAAAAAAATAACTTTTGCGCCCCCAAAAACTACTGTCCCAAAATTGTTCAATAAGTTTTTCGGTTGATAAGAAAAAAAATTTTTTTTTTGAAATACACTTTATTATTCAGTACCGTTTCCCTGGACATCAATACACTTGTCCAACGAGATTCCCCAATTTTAAAAAAAATTTCCCTCCTGAAGTGAGAATCTGAAAAAGGGGCAAAAAACTTTTCACAGCCCTTATGGGTTTTCTTTAATAAAAATCGCTAGGGGGGCCCCCAAATTTGGGTTTAAAACAGGGATGCTCCAACAATTTTAAACCCTTTAAATTTTGGATTTTAGCATTTTTAGCCATTATCCTCTTTAAAACGGTTTTTTTCCTATAATTTTTTTTTTTTTTTAAACCGGATCTTTTTTCGTGATTTTTTTTTCAACTGGTCTTAAAGGTTACAATATATTCAGGGAAATTTTTTGTTTTTGGTTTTTAAACCACAACCAAAATTCCTTTTTTTATCCCAAAAAAAACACCCCTTTTTGGGGCCAAAATTTTTGGGAAAAAACTCGTTTTTTGGGGGAAGAACAGGTTCACCCTCTTTAGCCTTCCCTTTTTTAATTTAGAATCATGGTTTAAAAACCCAAGTTTTATCCATAGTAAAGAATCGAGCACAAAATCATTTTTCCTTTTCGAAAAGCTCTAAAAATTTTTTTTTAAAGTTTTTAACCCCCGTATTTTTGTTTTTTACTGTTAGCGAAAGCGGCACCCATTGTACAGCCAAACCCAATATTTTTTTAAAATATTGCTTACACTGCCCAATAGTTCCCGAGTTCTTTTCCAAAAATTTTTTTTGGGCCCCCCGACGATTTTTTTAAAAATTCCCGATTTTTTCTATGATTTTTGGTGTTGTTGTTTTTTTTTACGTCCTTGACGTGGTTATC
>JAHBCN010022111.1:0-13670 GCA_019359885.1 Listronotus oregonensis | reverse complement strand
AAAGAAAACCAAAACTTTTTTTTCAAAATTTTTTGCGTCGAATGAGTTTATCGCTATATTTTTCGAACCTTTTTTAACTTTTTTTTCGCGGGAAACACACTTCAACAAATAAAAAACATTTTTTTACAGTTATCCAAAACTTAAATTTTAAAAATTTTTTATTTATTATTATTTTAAATGAAAAAAAAAATAAAAAAAGGGGAAAAAAATGTTTTTAAAACCCTTTTCAGCCAAAGTAATTTGTAAAAATGAAAAGAAACACAAAAATAAACCATGCGCTCGCAGTGAGCCTTAAATTCATCCCTAACGAAACGTTTGTGGTCTACTTTTATAAATAATGAAGTATTTTAAGTTTTAAGAGCTTCTGCACTTTTGTGGATAATAAGCGGGATTTTAAAGTTTTAGCACTAACTATTAACGTTGTCTGAATCTTTTATAATTTAAAAAAAACCCATCCCAAACCCGTTTTTTAAAAAAATTTTTTTTTTTTGGGGTTTTAAAACAAAAGGGGAAATAAAACAGACCGGGCCTTTTCCCGGGGGCCTGGCCCCAAGTGGTCCCATTTTGTAAAAAAATTTTGGCGTACCCCCAAAAAAAAAATACCCAAAAAATTTAACCCACCCAAAAAAAACATATTTATAATGACTTTATGGTGATACCTCTTTTTTTAATTTTACTCCTTAATTGACAATAAACTAAAAAAGTTATCCTAAACCAAAATTGCTGCAAATTAGTCGTAATTAAACATTTATTTAAAGAAATTAAAGTAAATAATGGCTAATTAAATAAGGTTTTTATGTGAGCAACTAAATAATTTTATTATATTCATTATTTTGACTAATAAATTCAACTTTAACAAAATCCTATTTTATGGAGATCGCAAAATGAATTCAGTATTTTTGTTATAAGCCATTATTTTGTGCGAGTATCTTTACTTAAAGTTAAAGAAAAAGGATTATTATGACTGTTTTTTAATTATTTTGGGTATATTGTGCAATAATGACTAGGTTATTATCCAAAAATAAACAATCATAGACAATAAAAAACTTTTACTTCTCGTTTTAACAAATCCTGTTATCCTTCTGCAAAAATTAACTTTCAATTTGGTTCGTCAGTTCAAATCGCTAAAAATAAACGTCTGACTTGAATTGGCGCATTCAATCGAAGTAACTCTACCGAATCGGGTTTTTGCGTTATAAACAGTTATTGTCTTTTCTTCCTTACTTCATTTTTATTAATAGGCGTTTTTTGGCAACAGTTTTTTTTCTACATTAGTATTACATATACAAATCCTGCTAGGGCAAATAATAAAAATCAGTTAAAAAATATTCCAAAAGGATATATACTAAGTGACATAGAAATCCGAACACCCAGTTTAAATGATTTTATTTTAATTAAATTTTGTATAAGTACTTAATAAAAATAATAAGTTTTAAATTAATTGATTTAAAAACCCTTTTTTCCTTTAATAATGGGGGGTGCACCCCGATGGGTTACATTTCCAAAAGCCCAGGCATGCTTCTGATCAGGTGGTCAATTCTTCCTTTTTATCTCATTCCAGGGAATCACCAACTCCTCTCGGGAAATGCTCCTAGAGTCTAAAGGAGGACGTTGCAAATTGAGCAACTCTACCCATTATATCCCCCGTGTTCAATTGGGGATAAGTCGAGATCTTGGTGGCCATGGTAACAATGTGAACATCATTATGTTGAAAGAAGTCCAGTGACTCTTGCAACATTGGTCGGGCATTATCTTGTTGGAAATTTGGATTTGCCAGGGTGTCAAGATATGGTAAGATGGGGTCCTAGAACTTCTTGGATATAACGCTGCGCGGTCATGTTACCTCTGATGAAGATTAGAGGTGACCTGGAACCATAAGCTATAGCACCCCAAACCATAACAACAGTGTGATGAACATGTCTTTCAACAAAAAACTGTGAATTCCTACTTTCACCACGTCGCCTTCTAACCCTGGCTCGACCATCGTGCATGCCTAAACAAAATCGAGACTCGTCACTAAAGAAATACTGTTCCTTTTCTGATCCCAGAGTGACCGTTCTCTGTACCACTCAAAGGCGATTACGTCGGTGTTCTGGAGTTAAAGGAAGGACCCAGTGTGATCGGTATGAAAACAGGCCAAAACTTCTCATTCGTCGGTAAATAGTTCGCATGCCAATAGGTCTTCCATGTTCTGCAAACCATTCATTTGCAATGGACCTGGTAGTGGAGAAACGGTCCCTTAAGCCAATAATCTTAGGCGACGATCTTCACGGTCTGGTTCTAGGCGGTCAAAGTCTGCTTTCGCGTAATGGCCTTCTTATAGTCATGCCTGACAACACCTAACCACAGTGTCTACACTTCTTTGCACTCTAACTGCAATTTCCCGAAAAGAAAGTCCAGCTTACCGAAGTCCCACTATACGGCCCCTCTCAAACTCACTAAGTTGACGAAATCGTACAGGTCTCCGTACCTAGGCATCGTAACCAATCGTAAAAATGTCAAGAACCAAAATCCGCCAATTTGGATCTTTACTGGGCTGCAATATTCATTTTAGATTGTTAGTGAATTTTAAAAAAGCAGAATAAAAACAGAAATCTCAGACTGATAAGGCTGCAAATTCCATCAATTGTTATTTTCAGTAAGAAAAATAAATTTACCAAATTTCATTAAAATAAAACCATTTAAACTAGTGTTGATTTCTATGTCACTATAGTATATATATATATATATATATATATATATATATATATATATATATATATATATATATATATATATATATATATGCATTTCTTTCACACAAACCATGTTATTAGTGACATTCCTTAAGGATTTTCTGCAGTTTTTCAGCTTAAAATATTAAAATAAATGAAAACTTCTCCAACTTTAAGCTCTATTTTTAGCAAGTGTAACATTTATGTGAAAAAAGAGATGTAAACATTTTTAAAGCTTTTAGGCAGGTCCAGGAACAAAAATAAATAAAATGGGACCCCGTATAAAACCAGAATTAGGTAGATCCTAATGACTCAGTATTATTTTTAACTTTTCGAGGTCTTTTTGCCCGTACCCTTTTTAAAATAAGGTCTTGTTGAATATTTAAAACCCCTTTTAAAATAAGAGCTGGTTAAAATTTTATTTCATGCTGTAACAAGTTTGTTAAACCTATTTTTAAATTTTCCTTACAGCACAATATTAAAGTTTATGATATACAGTTTTTTAAAAAGGTCAATATTCACGTGGACGAGATATTAAAGTAAAAAAATATTGGAATAAAAAACGAAGCACACCGAAAAATTGAGTCAAAAGCAAACCAGATCTCAGGGTTAAGTTAGAACAATGATTAAACCCGTAAGAAGAAAACCTATTATGGAGATGTCTTAGTCTTGTTTCCAGTATAAAGCAATGCAGTTTCCAATAAATATATACAGCCTACAGAAACTTTCTTTTAAACATTTTTTTATTCCTCTTTTGCGCATATTGGTTTAATTCCTTGTTTTCTCAAAATACGTTTATTTTAGCTTTTATTTTATTTGTATTATACAACTTAGCTCTCTTCTATCTAAAACAATATAAACTAAAGCAATTAAACGAATAAAACAATAGCGGCCAGCTTGGGATTATAATTTAATGGAATTTAACCAAAATCAACTATTTTTGGTAGAATCAGAACAAAATATTTAACTTAATAATGTTTATATTATTTCTTTATTTATTGAACAATTAACATAATACGTCCCAGCACGCGTTTGAACATAATTATGTCTAATTTTTTGTACTACCCGTTTGAAATAATCTGTACTAACAGTGTTCCACTGCCTATCATTAAGATTTTTAATTTGGAGAATGCTGCTTTTGTTTACGTGCTTCAAGACAAAACACGCAACTAACCGCCGAATTTTCACTTCTCATCTTTTTAACTGAATTTTGAACTTATCAGCATAAAATATATTCTGCTGAATAGGCAGCTTTTAAAATTTAAGGGGTGCGCGTTTAAAAATCTTTTTAAAATGGGTAATTGGGAATTGTAGTGTGAAAGATTAATGCATATCCAGTCAAAGTAGAGGCCATAATTGATCGTCGTTTTCAGCAATAGTATTCTCATAGATATCCTCACTTAAAAAATTTTAAAAAAATATATTACCTTTTTTAAATAATCTAAAGAACACTTTTAATGATGAAAAAAACACAATCAATCATTAAAGGCAAAATATCTTAAATTTATTTATCTCTCATACATACTTTAAAAAAAAAGAAAGGTCTTTGCAAATGCTTCAAAAAGTTTTTATTCGTTTTCCTCAAAAAAGACGTAGATTTTCTGTTAATTGCCTTTGAAACTCTGAAATTTTGTGTTTGATGAATAATGGCTAACCTTAAACAAACTACATCTTGGTTTTTATTGATTCCACAGAAAATACAAAAAAACATTTAATTCGTTTTTTAAAAAGCTAATTTTCGTTTGTTATTTACAGTTTTTTTGATAAAATGCATACTTATCGAGTTATTTGCAAAAAACCGATTCAAAACGACGAAAAACTTCGACTCGATAGCGAATAACTCAAAAAGTACACACAATCAAACTTATATGGAATCACCCTCTATTTCTGACTTAACTTTTTGTAAGGTAAAAATTTGGTATCCAACTTTAAGATAAGGCCTTTTGTTGTAAACAAATCTGATAAAAAAGGAGAAACGACTGCCACGATTTATTATTTTCTGAATTTTGTGTTCAGTAGTAAAATCACTTATTCTTCGGTAATTTTATTTCGGTCCAAAAAAAAACAAAAATGCCTTATGTTGGACTCACAGATGTGAAGAGGGGAAGAATTATTGCTCTTATTGAACAAGGAATGCCTCAAAGAGACATGCCAGGTACTTGGAACTAGGAACTCTCAAAAACAGGCCCAGACAAAGTCGTCAGAGAGTCACAACTGAACAACAGGACCGCTTTGTGTGCCAAATTGCTAGAAGAAATCCCAGTGTTTCTCATCCAGAGCTGCAACGACAACTTCTGGAAGCTACAGGTGTGAACGTTTCAATTGAAACCATTAGAAAAAGACTTTGCGCTCGAGGGTTGTACAGTAGGAGAGTTACGGGTCCCACGGTTATCTAGGCAAATAAAATTGACCGGCTAAATTGGTGCCTTCAACATTGAAACTGGACAATTGAGAATTGGCAAAATGTTCTTTTTTCGGATGAGACCAGAATTGGCCTAAGATCAGATGACCGTCGAATTCGGGTTCTCAGAGCTCCAGGAAGACGAGCGAGACTCCAGGCTGCCAAATCTTTCCCAAGATATAAAGGAGGAACTGTAATGTTCTGGGGAGGTATTATGCTGGGAACAAAAACTCCATTGTTACCACTTCAACAAACTTTAACGGGTAGGAGGTATGTTGATTTAGTGCTAGAACCAATCGTTAGGCTTTGGAGAGCTGCATTTGGGGATAATTTTATCTTCATGCACGATAATGCACCTCCCCATGCCAGTAGAGTGGCTCGAGAATGTCTTAAAACGGAAGGTGTCACAGTTTTAGACTGGCCTGCATGTTACCAGACCTAAATCCTATCGAACACCTGTGGGACCAGCTCAAAAGAAGGATTCGAGCACGTCAAAACAATCCAGGAAATGTCGCACAGCTTATTGACGCAGCGTTAGTAGAATGGGAAAACATACCCCAAGACAGTGTTGACAATTTAATAAGAAGCATGCCAACGCGAATTGAAGCTTGATAAGGAATAGAGGGGGTACACGGATTATTAAATAACCAATTTTATTTTTGTTTTTGCTTTTTGACCAATAAAATTTTAAATCTCATTTCTATTCTGAAACCAACAAAAATACTGATGTGTTTATTTTGTAACCTTATTGCATTAAAAGTCATTGGTAAGGACAGAGTTTTATTTATAAACCAAAAATGTTCATACATGTCAAAAATAATGAAAAATAATAGATGATTCCATATAAGTTTGGTTGTGTGTATGCATGTATATGCATGAAACATTTTTTGTTTAAAAATCATTTTTCTATTGATTCCTGTGGTCAAAATATAAATAAATTCTACCCCGAGATGGTTTGGCAACCACCCCCAAGGTAAAGGCGCCCTTCGGTGTGATATAGATTTTGATCCGTGGACTATTCCCTACCCACTGTCAAAATTTTAGGTCATTTTCATTTTGAAAAAATTGCTAGACAAAAAGGTTGTTGTCCTGGACTATTTGTCAGAATACAACATGTAGTTTTAGTGATTTTTGACCCTATTTTAAACCCAGAAAAAATATAATTTAACTAATGGAAAGCAAACAAATTGCATTTTTTATATTTCAAATTTTTCTTTGTATTAACACAGCTGTAAGTAATAGTAAATTGTTTTGCGAAACAAAAGTTTGCAAAGCAAACACTTTGTTAAAACTGGCGCAGTTATAAAATTTTGTTTTGATTAAATGCATTCAATTCGTTTCGAACAGTTTTAGAATATTTTTCATTCAAAACGGACTTTTAAGCTTCGGAAGCGTTTTCCGACTTAGTTTAAAATTACATTAGCCGAGGAAAAACTTCAGCCATTTATCACTGGGCGAGTTTTTATTAAATAATCATCGTTATTTTTTTATTTTTCATGGCTTATTCATCGATAAAACGTGACTTTTATTATTATAAAATAGACAATTACAACATAATTTTAGAGAAACAAATTTAGGATTCTTATTATAATAAGCTTTTATATTATATAACTTTTTTTTTATTTATGGCATATCCATTTATTAAAAAGGGCTTTATTTTCTGAAAAAGGACTCAAATAATGTTCACATATTGCAAGAATGACAATATTTTTATTGGCAATAAAGAATTCCCATAAAGGATATCTTAAAAAATAAATCACCTTTGAATTTTTACCACAGTTTATTCAGATATTTTTGTTATATGTATATAAGTTTTAATATAATTTTGATTAAGGACGAAAGTTCAGTATTTGGTTGTTGAAAATATATTATTCTAGAATGCTTTATTATATATATATATATATATATATATATATATATATATATATATATATATATATATATATATATATATATATATATATATATATATATATATATATATATATAATATATATATATATATATATATATATATATATATTATATATACACCTCAATACATTAGTACTTAAGCCTTGGCCTTCGTGGACTGTCCCAAGATAAAAAAAAATAGTTTTTTGTAAAATACTTTTATATCAAATAGTTATTGTAATCAGCATTTCTAAATAGTACATTTGTAGTTTCGTGTTAATAATATGTATAAAATATTTCAATTTTAACAAAATCTATGAAACTGGTAAAATTAAATTTAAAACCAGAAAAGGAAATCATGCGTCACTAGCTCAAAAAAAAAATGTTTCATCGACTTCATTGTTTAACTTTTTGTAAGTACATTAAAGCCCCATAAAATATTCTGTTTGGGCTGTACTCATCTCGGCGAATCGCGCAGTTTATAAAAAATTACTAGAGTTCAGCCTGTTTTCATTTCTAACAATGTTTCATTTGAATACTAAGTTGACAAGCTTTTCATATAAAAAAGTCTCTTCATTCTTGCTAAATATCTAAATTTTTAACGCTTTTTTCTGCCCATTTTAATTTGTGTATGCTTTACCTTACTTTTGCATTTTAAGCACTTGTTTAAGCAATTGTAGAGGTTTTTAATGTATCTCCATTGTTCTAAAATTTTTGTTAAAATGTTCTTGTCATTATATTTTTATGTAAAAGTAAAATTACAAAATAGTGGTAAAGTTAAATTAATTTTAATAGTTTTTTTATAGGTAAAAACTATTATTTGATTAAACAAGTTTTAAATTTAAAAGAAATATACTAAGTGTCATAGAAAGTGCAAAGTGTTCCTAGTGGAATGGAGAATTGTGAATTCCTCTTTTTACGGTACACGCCCACTTCAGTTCCCTGCTCGGTTTTGGAACCATCCGTATACCAGATGATGTCTCCAACCGTGCCGGGGAGATCGGGTTGCTGCCAGAATCTGGACTCATCGCTGAACACGAAAGAGTTTCATTCCATATTTCATTTAAGTCTCTCCCTACTCCATACCAATCGTTGCCGACGATGCTGTGGGGTCAGAGGTAGTACAAGAAGGAGACGATATGAGAACAGTCCAAGAGACCTTATTCGGCGATAAGCTGTCTTCATTGGTATTGCCCTTCCGACAGCATCAAACCATAGGTTTGCTGCCCTTGTTGTGGAAAATCGATCTTTAATTGCTAGTTGCCTCAAATAACTATCCTGTCGCTCTGTAGTCTTTGGCGTCCAGTACCTCTAAGTCGACGATTTCAGCTTTTCTGGAACCACGCTCAACAAGATCTCATTATTGTAGCTTCGTTTCGATTCACTCGATTACCGAGTTCTCTGAAAGAAAATTTGGCTTCGCGTAACCCGATTATCCGACCCTATCAAACTTGAAAAGTTAAGTAAAATTAGCAATTATTTTGCAAACTCTAGGCATAATAATGCAATGAAACAACAATAAAACAAATGGAAGCAAGCAAATCCGACATAGAAAAATTACTGAATATTCAGTAAACCTGTTCATATTGTTCAACCTGTTCATATGTTTATTAGTTTTTATCAAAATTTAATAAATTATTATATTTATGGAATATCATTTTTTTTTAAATAACCATTTTTTAATTGATCTCTTAATGATAAAAAAGATGCAATTAGCCATTGGAAATATTTTTTCTTTGTTGGTAGTTAAAAGATTTGTAAAGAAATTAAAAATAGTTCTAATAGAGAGTTTAGAAAAAGATTTATTAAACTTGTATATTTGATCTAGTACAAATAGCTTGAGTTCATATGATACAAGGCACGTGTCTACATTTTGGTAGAATACAAAACGTTTATCGCAACCAACACGTTCTGAATGATACATTGATTGGGTTAGTTACTCAAGTACGAGATCTGGGCATATTATTTGTCCGTGAATGTACAGTTCGTAATCATATTAATAACGCAGTTCAAGTTGGTCTGAGAAATTTGAGACGTATAACAAGATGCTGCCAGCAATTTGCACTACACATATTTAAATTCTACTGTTCAGTAGTTCTCCTAGGGTTAAAATATGCTTTAGAAATTCAGGTTCCCTATGACCAATTGTCGAAATTTAATCTGTGCAGCTCAGATTTCTCAAAGTTTAAATAAATATTGCTCTTTAAAAAGTGTTTTATTGAATCATGAATATTTTTCGTTTTTTTTTCTAATATTTCAGCCGCATCAAAAGATTTTTCAGTTTTGCTCGCGCCAAATTAAAGGTCTTAAAAGCGCGAATGAAAAATAAAAGTTTTTAAATAATTTTTGGATTGAAGAGATTAAAGGTGAAATGGTTAAGACGAAATCCGCAATTTTCTATGGATAACGAGTTTCGGCCAATTGTTTTCAAACATTCCATAGTGATAGTTCTCAATACGCTGGACACAAAGAGAAAATCTTTGGTACTGGCATGGACTTCCGGGACTCAGACACTCGAAGGCCTTCATAAACCCACCGAACCAACAATGTACTGTCAAACTACTGGAGCAATCAAGGGGACACCTTAAACCTCTAGTGGGACTGTACACGGGACACTGCAGATTGAAATACTACATGCACGAGATCGACCTAGCGGAAGACGCCGAGTGCCACATGTGCATGGAGGGCAAGGAAGTTTAAAGGTGTATGGAAGCCCATTCGATCAAAAAATGTCCAGCCCAGTATGAAAATAACTGTCAGAGTTGGCCCCGCCGATTCTGCGCAATAACAAAATCCACGAAATAATTTAATGTGTGCCTACTTACACACTGATAAATCAGTGTGAAGTTAGCCAACACATTATAATTTTATGAGAGCCGGAGTACCGTTTTTGGATTGATCAAAACCTTCTTATTTTAGTGATTAGTGTTTATTAAATTGTGACTATAATTTTGTTTTATTGTTTGTTACTTATAATATCGTAACAAAATAAGTAGAGGTTGTATGGTTTTGTCTTGCAAATCCAAGGGTAACATACCCGTCTTTTTAACTTTAGGTAAGTATTTTTTTATATTTAAATTATGTGCTTCTTATAAGACGTAACGTTAGGTAACCGAATAAATAATAATATATCAATTATGAATAATAGAAAATGAAAATTTCATAGGAAATATTAGTGAGAAAAGTAAGGCAATCTTAACTATCTTTTAGATAATTTCCACAATGTTTGTGTATTTCTGTGGATTATTAAATAAAAATAAGGTTCGCATTTAGGTACTTTTATTTCATTTAATAATTTAGTACACTCTTTTAAAGGATCAAAATTATTGATTACAGGTCCCTCTAATTGAATGAAAGGAAGTACAATTTTGGTACGGTTTTTTTGATTACAAATCTAAAAAAATTGGCAATGTTTCGTTTTTCGACATATTCATCATCAAAATCGAAAATCAAACTAACCTTATTTACACTATTCTCTTTTGCACAAAATTCTTGATTTTTACATAAATTGGCACACAATATTTCACAAACACCTTTTAAAACTTTTTTATGTTTATTTTACACCTTTTTTACACTTTTATTTTTTAAGCAAATATGGTTGCTGCCTTTGAACTTAAAAGTTCGCAATTTATTGGAAAAAAGATGAAAATAAATAAAAATACAAGGTTTTAAAAGGTGTTTATAAAATATCGTGTGCTACTTTAGTGTAAAAATCAAGAATTGTGTACAAAAAGAAGGGAATATAGTGAAAATGAGGTTAGTTTATTTTCAACTTTGATGATGAAGATCTGAAACGAAACGTTGCAAAAGATATTTTTTCAGATTTGTAATCAGCGCCCCAAAAACCCCTGTTACAAATTTGATCAGAATCGGAGAGGAGGCAACTGACAATACCATTTGTTTAAAAATAAATTAGATTTTTGGTTTCTTAATCTTGCATTATCAACTTTTTAAGCTCGACATACTGTACACATAATATTTACAATTATTACAATGGATACTCGGTACCAAAGGTTACTAAAATTTAAACCACTGTTATTCTGTTCTGAATGTTTGTTATTAGTGAAAAGTATATGCCTAAAAGCAGTTATAAAATTTTCACTTTTTAATGTACAACCAGAATCTTAGGATTAGATTAAACTCATTTACACCATTTGCCCTTCTTTATACAAAATTGGTGATAAGTACATAATACTATCTACAATGTTTGAAATTTATTTTAAAAAATCGTGTTTTTTTTTTTACAAACATTTTTGGTAAAAATACAAAACTTAAAAATATTGACCATTTAAATAGAAGGGTAAAGGAATCTATTTTTTTCCATATTATATCAGATGATATAAATCTAATATTACACAATAATTTTAAATATTCTATAGTAGTATCCTTTTTAATAACCAACAATTTTGTGCAAAAAAAAAAAAAAAAACAGTGAATGTGGGTTTGACTTTGATGAGTCAATTTATAGATAGTAACAAAGAATTATGGAAATCCGGCCCTGACCTACTATTCATTGCGAAATTCCGCGGGCCAACCCCTATTCCCGCTGCACTGCACGCCGGACAATTTTGTTCTACAGTATTGGGCTTCCATACACCTTTAAACTTCCTTGATGGAGGGGGATAAATCGGCAGAACACATACTGTGTTCGTGCCCAGCAATGGCACGACTAAGATTCGCAATCCTCGGCAATGACACCTTGTTGCCGGGGGGAAAAGATCCTCTCTCAACAGGATCATCAGATTTATTAGAAGTCTGGACCTGGTGGGAGAAATATAAAAGGGTGTGAGCCACAATAGACCTATCGGTCGCGGTGGAAGGGTGTTATACCCACTCACTTTAACCTACCTACCTACCTACCTCTCAGTACGCTGATCAAAACTCTTCACGGGCACAAAACCCGAAAATCCCCGAAACCACCCTCAGAGGTCATTGAGGTTAATTTTGACTGGTCAATTGCTTTGCGGAATGTTTTGATAGTGTTGTTAAGTTTTAGCTACTTAAATAGTAACAGTTCAAAATCCGTAAGCAGGAACTTTATATGGCAAGGCCTTGGGGGGACAGGTGTGGGTGGGTATCCAATTCTTGGGGTTGGAAAGTAACATGTGGATATACAACTGGCCAAGGAATGAAATTCATAATAAAATGGCTTCACCACCCATCAACAGGGAAGCAGAATTTAGTAGTTGATAAGATTGGAGTCTGAAGTCGGGGAAGGAGGTATTGGGGGGGGAATTACATACCCCGTAAGAAATCTACCTATAGGAGATGTCAGGCTGTAGCTCTATCTATTTAAGGGGCTACAATTCGACAACACTTTCAAAAATTTTAAAGCTCAAAAAAAATTATATCTCCGGCCAAAAATTTTTGAAAAAAATTGTGCTTTATCTGCGCTTTGAAGTCCTTTAATTTGGCGCGAGCAAAACTAAAAAATCTTTTAATGCGGCTAAGATATTAGAGAAAAAAAAACGAAAAATCTTCATAATTTAATAAGACACTTTCTGAAGCATCCACGTAAATAAAAAAAGAGGAAAAGGCAAGTCTTTTTATTCTCAACAATCCTAGCTGGGTAAGATTTCAAAAAGTAAAAAGGATGACCCTTGCTGATACACTTTTCTTTCTTAAACTTGTAAATGACAATAATTTTTCTCCAAGTCTTTTACGAAAAACATCCCTAAATACATTGCATAGATCTCCTGGCAGTCTTTTGTTTAACGTTTTATTTCATCATACGAATTATGGCTCTCCCGCAGGAATGTATCGATTTATCAGTATGCATAGTTGGGATCCTTTTAGTGATGAAATGTTTTAGGTTTGCAGGCAGGTCATGAATCTGTTTGGTATTTTTACATTCAATTGTAATTATTTTTGAAAATGCATATTTTTTTATGACTTTGAACACTTTAAATCACACTTTCAGGCTTTTAATATTTTTTATTGTTTTTTTCCAATCGCATAACCAACAACAGTACTTGGTGTGGTCACCCTGCAGTTTTTTTTTATCTTGGGACAGTTTTTTTGAAGCTGCCGAGGCTATGAATGTAATGTGCTTGTGCCAGCTGAGGCCATTCTCAAAAATAACGCCGACAAGATTAAACGATTCTTTGTTTTGCAGAACTTGGCCGCTCATATGTAACGAAGGAGCATTGACAGACTTTTTCCGCGACAGCGAACATGACTGTGTTTTCAAGGCATTAAACTAAACAATCCAAGATAAGTTTGAGGTCTTGTGAAAGAGATATCTGCATTGACCTGCGCTTGTTTTCAAATCAGAATTACATGGTGGCTTAAGAAATTAAATACTAGAGTGGAGAGTACTATCGTCAGCAAAACTACGAATGGGATTGATTGTGGAAGAGAGAAGATCGTTAATGTGTACCTTGGATGCCAGCACTGAACTCTGGGGCACCCCAGCATTAATTTCATCTGCAGTAACTGATATACGTCGATTAGAAAGGAAACTGGAGAGCCAAGAGCAAAGCTTAGGTGGAAGACCGTAAGAAGGAAGTTTGTTAAGAAGCCCATTATGCCAGACCTGATCAAAAGCTTTGGATATGTCAAGAGCAACGATCTGGGATTTACCAAGAAACTCAAGGGACTTGTTCCAGTTGTATGAACAAAAAGGGAAAAAAGATAGCTTGGATTTTTTTGGGAATCCATAC
>JAHBCN010022110.1:0-13584 GCA_019359885.1 Listronotus oregonensis | reverse complement strand
ATAGGTATTTTCTTTAATTTATATGTATCGGGGAAATGGGAGGACCTCACCAAACTAAATCCGGACTTATTACCCCAATATTTTTTTTAAAAGGGGCGGCTAACGCTGGATTTTCTAGACTTATTTTTTAAAAAAACCTTAACTTCAAAATCTGGTTTTTTGGTCAGTTTATCTATATCCCTAAATACAAAATAAAAACTGAAGTGTAATAGAAAATACTGTAAAATACTTATTTTCCCGTCAATACCCAAACCAAAAAACCAAATTTAACTTTTGTTCTTAAAATAAAGTAAGGTTAAGTACTAAACCCAAAGCTTTTTTTCTCTAAACCTGGCGTCGTTGTCAAAAAATGTAACAACTCTGTGCGGGGTACATTTAAGAAAACAAGGTCGATATGTTAACTGTGTTTACATTTCCCGAGGAAATGAAATAGACGCAGTAAACGTAACGATTCTGCATTAAATAATATCATTATTATAACGTTACACCAATAACATTTTATGTTTTAACAAATTATAATCGTATCTGATACGTATATTAACAGATGTATCAAACTTGTACTTAAAACACCATTCTATACATGGCAACATTTTAACGTTAACATTAGTGTACATAAAAATTACGTCACCAAGATGTTTGTTCTATACCGTATTAAAAATATTTACAAGGGTATGTTACAGAAACGAAAATTATCAGTAACAATTCAAGAAAACGAAACAGACATGATAAAATAACGTTTAAAATTGAACGTTATCACAGTTACTTTTAAATAACGTTACAAAACGTGCTCAAGATGTTCTTTGCTTAGTGGGACGCCTATTAGAAATATATTTTAGGATTATTTTTATAACATAAAGGATATTTTTCAAATGGATCATTCTGCATATTACTTAATTTTAGACTTTTAAAATAAAAGCGAGTTTTACAGCTTTTAAAATATTGTGCCTCCGTATTCTTTTTATACATAACACTGGGCGCCCTGCAGTTTGCCAGGCAAAGTTTTGGCCTGACACATGCAGTGTGTATATAACAAATATTTTTTCAGTGTATTTTCCTCCCTATCAAAACTTCGTTACCGCTCCACATAAAGGTATGATGTTTGGTATGCAAATGCTCATAAGTATTCTTATTACCTGGGAAAAAAATTAAAAAGTTATGTTAAGTGGTTTCTAAGATATTCGATTCGTTAATATTCCTAATTTCAAAAAGTTATTTTAGTAAAGAAAATTCTACTTTAAGGTAGTATAGTCGAAAAAAAACGAATATAAAAATTTAAAAAAAAGGTTTTTTTATTAAAAAAAAAAAAATTTTTATCTTTTGGGGAAAAAGAGATATTAACAATCAAAGCCATGCAATCATTTTGGAATATCTCGAAAACGGTTCTTAGGATGCGATCATAAAATACTTTCGTATAACAGGGGGGGTATCGCTTAATGTGACAAGATGTGACAAAGGGGAACGGGGGAGGGGGGGATCTAAGAAAATGTGACGTTCGTAATTCATAAAATAATTCTTCCTTTTTTTTCTTCATATTTTAATTTTATTTTTTTTTGTCGCGATAAAAAGTAATTTATATTAAGTGTGTACATACCGGGTGGTGCGTTGCCGAGCCGAACATAGGAAATCCCATGTAAATTTTAAGGGGGTTTTATTGGCCCCCCGTACATTTTACAGAAAAAAATAAATCACTTTTTTAAAAGACCAATCCGGCAAACCCCCGTGCCAAGGTTAAAAAAAATAATAAGCGAATCTTGAATTATTCAATTAAATGTAATTGCAAAATTACCAAATTTTCGGTTCAGGTAAAACCAAACAGACACCAGCCACCAACAAACAATTTGTTATATGGCTTTGTCAAATCTAACGTACAGCCGAATACTAGAAATGGTTTTTTTTTGTTTCATCAATTTCACAACCATTACATTCAAAGTAAAAGGCACGTTAACATTATTTTTTTATTAAACCTTTTATTTAATGTAACAATTAAGTTTAACCAAAGATAATACTACTACGAATAGATGGTTTATTTAAATGGGGCGTTTTGAATCAGTTCGAAGATATCAATGCTTCCGTAAATGCGAATAAAATTAAGTCGGTAACCCCTGCCCCAGCGAAACAATCCGTGCGACATTGCCAATGTCTGTCCGTACCTTATTGGGAACCCGAAGTAGCGGCGGGCGGCTAAACGGATTGTGTTTTTGTAGTCGCCTTTAATCACGCCAATAGTAAAGGCCTGCCGGCAACACTGTTTAACTTTCGTTTAAGGATAGCGCGAAAATCTCTCGATGGACATCGGCTCGCGTTAGCCAAAGTCCATTAGGGGTATCAAAAATATAGCATTGAATGGTTCATCTTATCCGTAGTAGTATTATCTTTGGTTTAACTAAAAACAATTATTACTATCGATCATTAAAAAAATAATTTTATTATACTAGAATTTAATTGAACCGACAGTAGTATCTTAAATATTTTCAAATTATTTTTCCATCAAGCCTATCTGGTCCATTTCAACTAGAGTCCATTCGCGCCGCGAAAATTGGATCCAATTTGGGGTTCGGAGCATAATGTTTTTCTTAAAAAAGGTATAAGTTATCGATAGTTTTTAAAAACTATATGAAAGCCAACACTTAAATCCAGGCTTCTGCTGTAATAGTTTTTTAAATTTGGATTTAGTTTTTAATATTTCCTTGAGTGAAAGTCACCCTAAAATCGATTATGTTTAGATACTATTGTCTCTTAACTCATGGGGCTTAGATTATTTCCTTACCTTTAAAATGGTGTACAATTTATGTCATTTAAGTGAAAAATATTTCAAAAACGTTATCCCCTGTGGGCGCAATCGAAACAAAATCGCATCGATACACCGAATTTGGAAGAACCTAAATAAAATATAATATTTTTAATGCGGCTATACGAAAATTCTGGTAGTGGGAGTTTGTTAGTCTCCGCCCACCGTCTCCGCGTCCTTTCGCCCGACCCCTATTGTGTAGCGTAAATGCACTGTATTGCCAGTTAATTCGAATCCAAAGCAATCGCAATAAATAATTGTAAATGTTTAACTTGGAAGATCGAAAATAGATCCGAAAAAAGAGAGACCTGAACTCTTAATATTTTACTAGGTGTGGAAAAATAAAATGAAATAAAATTTAATAACTTTTAAAAATAATAGAGAATTACATAAAAACATTCATTAATCAAATGATCTAACAACCCCCCATTAACAGCTAAACAATATGCCAACCTATCATAAAAATTATTTCTAACGTTGCTAAGTTGATATTGCGAAATTTTATTACATTCTAACGAAATAGCGTTTTGTAGCTAGTTAAAATTCTCAAATTTAAAATTTTTAAAAATAACACTTTTAAGTGTCCTACAGAAAAAAAAGTCATTTGGTGAAAGATCAGGTGACCTGGCTGGCCAAGTATCTGGAACTGGACCAAAAATTTGCCGTTAAAAGCATTTTCCAGGTACTCTTTAACCAAACTGGCATTATGGCGGGCAACCATCCATTTGGTACCAGATCAATCGATTTCCCGAAAAATTTCTTCCAAGGCGGGTCCCATTTGATTTAAATAAGTCCAGTTTCTGCTGTCCAAAATCCGAAAAATTTTCACTAACATTTGTTTTTTTTTGATATTGCAGCCGAGTATGAACAAAGCGATGTTCATCCCGGCTCCCAAAACCGGCAATTCTGAACATTTGATTCATTGTTGAGGGTGAAGTACATTCATCGTGAAACAAATATTTCTTAAAAAATTCTTATTGTTATTCTTTTTCCATCATTTCAAACAAAATTCCATTTTTTGCTCTTTATCTTCCCCTGCAGTTCTTGATGTTTTCGAATTTACACGAATAATATTTTTTTTCAAAGTGTGCAATACCGCTGATGATGTTTATTTACCTCTTCCCAAGAACCCTCGTACTAACCTTTTTTTCTCCCCACTCAAAAAAAAGATTTTTTTTTTTGGGTCTATTTTTGATATCCTGAGTTGAACATTTACAATTATTTATTACGGTACCTTTGGACTCACTTACTGACAATACGTTTTTTAAAGGGTTTAAATGGACGGAATGGGCTTGGTAGGGAAATAAACTGAAAACATTTCAAAAGCCAAAACCCCCCTTAAGGGATGGATACTTTTTCGTCGATCGAATAATTCATATTTTTTTTTTAAATACCGACTGTCCCCGTTTACTGACAATTTTTTTCCCCGTCAGGGACAATATTCATTTTACTGGTGCCTGTTTGGTTTTACCTAAACTGAAAATTTGGTAATTTTGCAATTACATTTAATTGAATAATTGAAGATTTGCTTATTTAAAATTTTTTTTTTAAAATTGGCACGAGGTTTGTCAGATTGGTCTCTTCAAAAAGTTATCTTACATTTTTTTTTTGTAAAATGTAGGGAGCCCAAAAATTGACCCTCTTAAAAAATTTGATAGGATTTCTTTTTTTACGCTAGCGACGCATCACCGTATATAAGTATTTTAATGTATAAATTGTCGTTACAATATCTTAAGGGGTTAGAAGCCGTAAAACAGGGTCATATTTGCGATTTTTTTTTGCTAGCAGAAACACTTTACACAAAAGCGGTTTTCAGCATTTTATTGACAATCTTTTAAATAATATATCCCCCTATTTACACTTTTTTAATGTGCAGCGAGATGGCGCTGCAGTCGTCCAAGTGGTGGCATCCCCGGCGAGAAACACTTTGCAGGCGAAAACGATTTGCAGCCGGAGGTCGTCCTGGGACAAAATCGATAAAAGTTTCATAAACGATAGAATGTTTAAACTGAAAAGTGAAGTACCTGGCCGATTTCAAAATATTGATTTTTATCCGAGGAAATGGCGCACACTTGTTTAAAAAACATGGTTTAATTTTCAGGCAAATGTTACACTTATAATCGTTAATTACAAAAAAACTTTTAAAGATAGAATAAAAACTCGGGTACTGCACTAGTTAAAAGTATTTTAAACAAGTTACAAAAAGATCCAGTCGATTAATCAATCAGAAATGTGACTTTCGTTTTCGCCCGATTTAAAAAACATGGTTTAAGAAAAACGCGTTTAACGATAAACTTCCCTTATTTCCGATGGAATTGTGCAAATACCTTTGAATGTGATCCCAGCATCGTAGAACTGGCCTTCTGGCTTTGTTTCCGCATTGCTTTTTGGTTTCCTTGAGGCTGGCTGGCTTCCATTTTGCGGCAGGATTCAGAAGTGCCGCTCATCCAACTGGATCGCTTTTCGTTCGCCGCCGCGCCGTACTGAAATCATGGCATTTCACGAGTAAATACCTAGTCTTCTTCAAAGATAATGCGAAGAAAAAGTGCTTCCGGGTATAAAACCCATTGTCCGTATTCTTTAGACTCTAAGCTATCATTGAGAAAAATAATCGATTTTTGAACCCGCTACAATGGCTAACCCCCTTAATACAAAGAATCGCTACTTGCACTTGCTATTTTGTTCCGGTACCGGCACTTTTAGTGTGGTCGGACGCAACGGTGCCTCTGCAGACCAGCTATTATTCGCCGGGAGGTGGTAGTAGGGGTCACCTGGAAGGGATCCCGTAGAGACACAGGCCCTCCCGAACTCCCCCTAGGCTTGCCAACCACCCCTCGCTCTCCTTTTGGCTGAGCAAGTCCTCACTACGTGTTTGCCATGTTGGCTATCTAAAATTGCATTTGGGGTTTTGAAGTTTTTGGCTTAGCCCGAAGTCTAACCTGGCGAATTACCACGGAGTTTAAGAAGTGACTGAGAAGCTGGGGCCCTTGCCCCGGCGGCTCAGGACAATCCAGAAATCGTATTTTTCAGTGGCTGAGCCGAGAGGCCAGGGGTGGGTGGTACCCGGGTCCTTCCTGTAGGTACCGGGTACCATCCTGAAGTACTTAGTCCAAAATTTGAATTTTTTCTGGTCTTTTGTGGGAACCTTTGGAGAGTTGTCCATAAAGACTCCAAAGACGAGGACAGGAAAAGAAGAGGGAGGTTTACTGAGCATTCAGGGCGTCAGTGCCTCGAAAGCGGCCAGTCGGTCCATGGGAGCGCAGAGCGGCCTTGTGAGGCAGAAGCTTACGGGTAAGAGTTGTTTTAAGGAGCCATACAAGGCCGTAGAGACGCTCTGGGTTACCAGGAGTGGATTGCTTGGGTTGAGCAGTGCTTCCAAGTGGTCTGGGGAATTTTGGACATCCCACTATGGTTTGCAGCATAGGAGCTGATTGCGGTTGGCGCACGTCGCCGGGTTATCTTTCTGTTTCTTGCACTCATTTGAGAGGTGCTCGACACCATATTTCACGCAGCAGGCCTGTATCCATGACAGAAGTTTTTAGTGTGCAGAATCCCTGGCATTTGTGGCACTGTGGAACCTCAGAGTTTTGGTAGAGGGTTCCACCTTAACGCTGATGTATTGCAGCCGTTTGATTGAAAAGATGGTTTCTTCTGTTTTCCGGGAATCGTGCTTTTACCATCAGGATGGGGGCCTTGGTATGGCCCGACATCGTACGAGTTACTCCCTCCGGGTGAAAACCAAGCTCTGTTAGCTCTTCGGGAATTTCTCATTGTGCATGAGACGGGGACTCATCGACTTGCTACATTTAGAAGTTTGTCCGTCTCAACGAAAGAATGGTATTTGTGGAGTTTTGCTTAGAAAAGCTGTCGCTTTTCTGAAGTCATCGGAAGTATGAGACAAACACGAATTCCTTGTGAACAAAATTGGCTTTTGTAAAAAATTTACACTCCGGCTTTTGAATGCCTTTTTGAGATGGCAGACTATTTGTCATGGTCATGGATCACTACTGGGGGAGAGGAGATTGTACCTTGGGGCCGCAGGTGCTGTGGTGGCTGCTCGCAGGAGGCGAAAGGCGTGCCTGCAGTAGAGCTGCCTGCAGCAGAATTTGAGTTTGTCTTGTTCATAGTCAATCTCTGAAGTACGGAGGCCAGTTTGGGACCAGGGTCTTGAGGGCAACACGCTTAGGAGACTCAGTGTTAACCTGGGGAGTTGGATGGGATTTCTTCCCACGGGGCTTTTGCTTTTGAGTTCCAAAGCCCTGCATCTGCCTCGAAGTATCCATGATATTCTATCTCGGGCTGGGCTTGAAACGTTTTTGGTCCCTGGTTGGGCACGAGAGGACTTACAAGGGCGAGTGGGTTGAGGAAGAGGCCATCCTGTTGACAGTCCTCTGGAGACCACTATCGTCTCATTGGCCTTCGCAGCCTCTGCACGAAGTGCAGCTAAGCTCAGCCACGAGTGCCTTGTTGCACTCTTGGAGAAAAGCACATGTTTTACTACAGGGTATCCATTTTTAAAAAACAGGGGGGTCAGGGTCGCTGAAATAAACACTTACCTTTCTTTACGGCTAGGCTCAGGCCAAGCCGACTCAAACAATCCACAGCCCTTGTGTGAGGCACGGTTAAGGATCCCCAGAGTGGGTCACCTTTTTATTACCACTTGTTCACCACAGCAGAGACTATGAATGGGCTTAACTGCATATAACTGAAATAAATGCCATAAACCAGGTTGATTAGTAAATTATAATCGAATTTCATAAAAGCCGGGTGTTCTGAAAGAACAACCACATCCGCCACTAAATCCACTACTGTACACCGCATCGCTCGGATCGGGGATCACTTAGCGCACATCTGTTTTTAACTTCAGGCTACGGAGGTCTCAAGACTTCCGGCGCTTACGGGATTGCGGCCTTGACCACTCGGTACTGACCGGCACGTCTTTACTCAACGAAGAAAGTCAAAGAACGAATGATAGGGAGGGTCCAGCTTTTCTGACGTAATATTTATAGAGGGATCAAAAATGAGTGAAATTCAGCGTGACGTAGTTTTTAAACGGCCCCTTACCATATTTTTTAAAAACTAGTGCAATATAAATCGAAATATTAAAAGTTAAAAAACCCTGAATTTTTTAACCGTATTGTTAAGATATTGATTTTTAAAAGTTCACTGTTTGGTATTAAAAATAGTGTTCACTACTTTATTAATATATTAAGTATATACATATACAGGTGTGGAAAATCCAAAACCGAACGCCGGGATAAAGTGTAATGTATCAAACAGAAACGGACAACTCCTTCCCAACTTTATGTGAAAGAAGTGAGACAAAGCTTTGCAATGTGTCGATACTTGTATCAAGCGCTGTCCCGAACACCGAAGACAGCAATTCGGGGCAAGTAGCAACCTTCGTCGAGCGTACACTGTTTAAGGTATTTTGGCGCGTATGTCCTAGTTTAAATTCGGTCTCACTCTATTTTAGTGGTTTTTATTTGTTTTCTTTGTTCTACTTGCAGAAACTTATGTTCGGTTTTGAACTTTCCACACCTGTTTAAGTATTTTGATGTATAAATAATTGTCGTTACACTGCCTAATACATTCAATGTATTTACTTATGTTTTTGGAAGCAACCGATGTCTCTGCACACGTAATATTTATAGGGGGTCGCAAAAAGTGTAATGCAGTGTGCCGAAGGGGAAGGGGTAAAAAATGGCGGGAATTCAATGACGTAGTTTTTGAACGGTCCCTTACGATATTTTTTAAAAACTAATGCAATATAAATCGAAGTATAAAAAATTTAAAAAACCCTGAATTTTTCGACCGCATTATTAAAAAGATATGACTTTTAAAACTTTACTGGGTCTGTTAAAAAATAGTGTACACTATTTTATTTTTTTACGTAATGTATTTGTGGAAGTGTATTTAAGAACTAGGTGAGTCTAAAAAGTGTAAAATAGTGTAAAAAATAATACTGAATAACGAATAGACTTTATGTGTTGCGTGTACAGTCTCCTACAAAAATAATATTTTTAAGCATTATAAGAAACTCTAACTTTTGGTAAAGCGTATTTGATCCCATTGGGAACAGCGCTAAATTTGTGGTCCATTCAAAATACTGCATTACAAATTAAACTGAAATAGGAAAAAAAATCCGTACTGGTACTAGTTCTAAGCCCGTTTTACAATCAATTTTTGTTGGCAAGAGATGGGCGAGTCCTGTGCGGATGGCATATAGAGAAGAGACGAATATAAAAGATGTTCAGCCCAATCTCAATTTGACTTGTGGACGGGCCGAGCTTTACTTACTATAAGGCTTTTATAGTGAGGTCTACTACTGTCGCGAGTAAACTACCTTAAACATACTTTATAAGAGATTTTTTTAAAATACAATATGTGAATTATATGAACATGAACATGAGCCACAAAATCAGCGAATTGCAGTAACCGCTGACCCAGCTAAAACTGCAACGTTAACTTAATAAATTATATATAAATAGTAGGCTTATAATAAATTTTAAGTTAGTTCCAATTTATATTGTGTACTCGTTATTATAAGTATTTTTATACTGTAATATTTAATAAAGTCTTTTAAAAGTACCTTTGACCTTTGCAACCCTTAACTTATGGGTTATCAAATTATTGCGAGTAATAAAATTTTACTCTATTCTAACCAGAAAATAGCAGAAAAAAAGGGTAAAACATGCTTAAAAATTAATATTGACGTAGCAAAAGGTTTCAAGCTCAAAACGATAAAACTGTATTTTTTCTAGATTTTACGAAGCACAGTCTGCCTTTTAAAAATATTTGATCCTTTAAAATAAAAAATTATTAACAAAAATAATTAGAGTATTGTTATAAAAATCTGACAAATTTAAAGTGGTTGCATTTAGAATATCATCTAAAGTAAAAAAAAAATATACTGAATATCCCTTATAGATATCCCAATTTCATTATTATTTTTCGTTTAAATCAAAAACTGGATAAAGTAGAGTTTTTCTCACCAATTTAATTTTATGTATCTATGATCCTATGCTTTAATTTTGAAAACACAGTACTACCACATAAAACATCGGTATAAAGTCGCTTGAAAATCATGCGGATCCAAAACTTGGATTCTCGAATGTGATTTTGCGAGAGTTGGATCAATTTATTTTGAATTTTTTTCGGCTCTCGGATGTACTTGAGGGTTGAAAATGGTGTGGTTTTAAAGGGTAGCACCGCGCCAATGTTTTAGCTTTTTACTTGACTCTAAGACGATCGTCCAAAAATTTTAGACCGGTGCTAGAAATGGATCAATTTATTTTGAAATTTTTCGCCCTCGGACGTACTTGAGGGTTGAAAAGAGGTGATTCCAAAGATGATACCCGCACCAATATTTCCAGTTTTTTTATAACTTTAAGACAATCTTTCAAAACATTTTCAGATCGGTGCGAGGTTGGATCAATTTATTTTGAATTATTTTCGGCCCTCGGACGTACTTAAGGAGTTAAAAATGGGGTGGTTCCAAGGTTAGCACCGCGCCAAAATTTTCGGTTTTTATGACTTTAGAACGATCGTCCAAAAATTTTTAGAGCGGCGCCGAGGTTGGATCAATTTATTTTTGAATTTTTTCGGCCCTCGGACGTACTTAGGGTTGAAAAGGGGGTGGTTCCAAGGGTAGCACCGTGCCAAGATTTCAGCTTTTTTATGACTCTAAGATAATCGTCCAAGAATTTCAGATCGGTCCAAGAGTTGGATCAATTCATTTAAAACTTTTTTCAGCCTCGGACGTACTTCGGGAGTTAAAAAGTGGTTCCAAAAGACTGTACCGCGCCAACATTTTTATAGCTTTTATGACTTTAAGACGATCGTTTAAAAATTTCAGACCGGTGCGAGAGTCGGATGAATTCATTTTTAATTTTTTCGGCCCTCGGACGTGTAAGGGTTTGAAAAGGGGTGGTTCAAAGGGAAGCACCGTGCCAGATTTTTTCAGCTTTTTATGACTCTAAGATAATCGTCCAAAAATTTCAGATCGGTGCAAGAGTTGGTTAATTCATTAAAACTTTCGGCCCTCGGACGTACTTGAGGTTAAAAGGAGTGGTTCAAGGACTGTACCGCGCCAACATTTTTTTTCTAGCTTTTTTATGACTTTAAGACGATCGTTTAAAAATTTCAGACCGGTGCGAGAGTTGGATGAATTCGATTTTATTTTCGGCCTCGGACGTACTTGAGGAGTTAAAAATGGGGTGGTTCCAAGGTTAGCACCGCGCCAAAAATTCTTTTCAGTTTTTTTTATGACTTTAAGACGATCGACCAACAATTTTAGAGCGGCGCGAGGGTTGGATCAATTCATTTTGAATTTTTTTTTCAGCCCCCGGACGTACTTAAGGAGTTGAAAAGGGTGGTTCAAAGGCTCAGCACCGTGACAAGATTTTTTCAGCTTTTTTATGACTCTAAGATAATCGTCCAAGAAAAATTTCAGATCGGTGCAAGGGTTGGATCAATTCATTTAATTTTTTCGGCCCTCGGACGTGCTTCGAGGAGTTAAAAATGGGGTGGTTCCAAGGTTGGCACCGCGCCAAAAATTTGTTTCAGTTTTTTTATGACTTTAAGACGATCGTCCAAAAATTTTTAGGCGGCGCGATGGTTGGATCAATTCATTTGAATTTTTCGGCCTCGGACGTGTAAAGTTGAAAATTGGTTCAAGGGTAGCACCGTGCCAAGATTTTTTCAGCTTTTATGACTCTAAGATAATCGTCCAAAAATTTCAGATTGGTGCCAAGAGTTGGATCAATTCATTTAAAACTTTTTTTCGGCCCTCGGACGTATTTGGGGATTGAACAGAAGTGGTTCCAAGGATAGTACCGCGCCAGCATTTTTTTAGCTTTTTTGTGACTTTAAGACGATCGTTTAAAAATTTTAGACCGGTTAAGAGTTAGATCAATTCATATTAAATTTTTTTCGGCCCTCGGACGTACTCCGGGGAGTTGAAAAGGGGTTTTTCAAAGGTAGTACAGCACCAAAGCTAAAACTTTTTATGACTCCAGATGATCGTTTAAAAATTTCAGATCAATTGCGAGAGTTGGATCATTTGATTTTTTGGGCCCTTGGACGTACTTGAGGGTTAAAGTGGTGGTTCCCAAGGGTAGTAGTAGTAAATAAAAAATTTATTGAATAGTCAGGTTTTTTTATATTTTCTTTTGTTTATTTATCCCACAGGAACAAAATTCTCAGCTAGCATAGTCACTGTACTAGAATAAACCTGCTAGAAGCGTCAAAGGTTTATATGCAAGTGACCTAACTTATATATTGTATATTCTTTAAACTATGGCATGACTTTACATTAAAAGAGTCACAGGCCCATGCTATTCCCACTGGGATCATTATTATAAGTAACTGACAATCCGTGCATTCGCAATTTCCGGTGCGACCGATTGACAAAGCAGCCAGAAACCGACGATTGAATTCACTTGTCATGCTACATTATTTTTCGGCTACATTATTTTTGTTAAAGGCACGTAGCACAGAAGATAAAGATTGTTTTGTCTTGAATTTTATAGATAATATTAATAATAAGAACACAATTTTACAATTAACTGTGTGCAATACAAAAAAGATAACCGCTAATCCTACAAGTTTCAGATTAATTCGAAAGAAGACGTTGAGATAAGTTTATAAAGATTTGTTCCTGTTTTTATCGTTTTATATTTTGTTTTTGGGGCTTATGCTCTAATACCCTGTTTAGATCGGTCTTTGCGTTGCAAAAGAGCTCACTTAGAATCGTACACAAAATTCGACGTAGGAATTAATGTAGACCCTTATTTCTAACTTAATTTTGACACTCTACTGCATTTTTTATATTGAGTCAGTTTGTCTCTCATGCACAGGAAGCATAAAAATAGTTTAACGTCTGCATCTGTTTATTTTTTCGCGTAGAATGAATACTATCGCGCTTTCGATCTCTTCTACTTCCGCTAACTATAAACTTCATAGTTTATAAACTGAAAGCTTTTTATCCACCTTCCATAACGCAACCTCAGACAGATTGCTGAGAAGAAAAAATTTCGTAAAAAGCTTAAGAAGCTGTTGGTTGAGAAGCCTATTATCATACTGAAATATTATGACGATATGTTGAGTTAGTGTTGTGCGTCCTTTTCTAAATTGGTTGTCATAAATATTATATTAACATAGTACCTGACAAATTTTATCATTTTTAGTACGTATTTTGTTCATGTGTTTTTTTACTTTTAGTTTAATTGTAGAAATTAGTTATAGGTATAGCTAATTAAAAAATAATATGATCTCTTTTAAGACTAATGTTTAAATATCTTAGAGCGGTTTATATTTATTTTATGTTTGAATAAGAACTTTGCTTTGTGAATTAGAATTTTATATTCTTTACACAATAAAGCTTTATTTGATTTGAAATGATTTGATTTGTGGAAAAGTGGTCAGTTAGAAGGCATCGTTGCAAATTGCAAACCACACTGTTATTATTGTGTTTGTATACTGTTTTTGTATGATAATATGTATCTTTAAAGTTAATTGTACACAATATGGTCCATACCTATTATGAATGACTTAGGATTTGACGGTTTTCCCGCGCATTTTTATTGAGTTAGTGCTTACTGTTTACCAGTATAAGTTGACGCGCTAGAAACTGTCAGCTAGGTTATTTGCGAAAGTTGCAAAGTAATATTAATATACTACTAATATACACGTCTAACAAACCAATTTATTAGGTGAAGATATTTTCAGTGCGATTAAAGGAGAAGTCAATTTAATAGGCAAAGGCTTGAGCGAATTAAAGACAGACAGAAAAC
>JAHBCN010022109.1:0-13635 GCA_019359885.1 Listronotus oregonensis | reverse complement strand
AGAAAATTTAAGGCATATTTTTAAAAAAAAATTTGAAAACATTTAAAGAAATTACGGATTTATTGCAGTTCTTCGCTGGTGCAGCGATTTTTTTGGGGCCCGCCATTTTTAATTAGTTAATTAGTTTTCTTCAACGCCGAGTTTTTTTCTTTATCAATTTTTAAATTTCTTGCATTATTTTGAAGTTGAGATTTCGATTTTTTGCCAATAAAATCGACCTTTTATGTACGCTCATGCAACTGAAATGGAGCAACGGTCATTAAAACTATCATAAATCCGTTAATTTTGCTTCGATCTACGTCAAAATTTAATACAATATTCTTGAAATGTTATACATTCAAAATATTAAAAAAAAAAAAATAAATAAATGTTTCAAACTTAGTCCCCCCCTCCTCAAGAGTTTAAATTTTTTATTGTATTCTGCTTTGCAGCAGTCTTAAAATAGACATCAATATCGATTGGGGGTCGGAGCGGAACATGGGAAATCCCAGAAAATTTTGGGGGTTAATTATTGTTCCTTTGTAGATTTTAATAAACCATGTAAAATAACTTTTAAAGAGCCAATTGACAAACCCTAGTGCCAAGTTTCAAAAAATTTTAATAAGCGGATCTTGAATTATTCAATTAAATGTAATTCAAAATTACCAAATTTTGGTTCAGGTAAAACCAAACGAACACCAGCCAAGCAAACAAGGAAAGGTTTTCAAACTGACGTACAGTCGAATACAAGGAATGTTTTTTTCGTTTCATTAATCCATTACATTCAAAGTAAAAGACACGTTAACATTTTATTTAACCTTTTATTTAATGTAACAATTAAGTTTAATACTAATAATTATTTTTATCCATCATTAAAAAATAATTTATCAAACTAGAACTTAATTAAACCAATAGCAGTATCTGAAATATTTTCAATTTTTTTTCCATTAAACCTATCTGGTCCCTTTCAACCATTAAGCATATTGTCAGTTAATTCGAGTCCAAAGCCATCGCAATAAATAAAATGTAAACGTTTAACCAGAAGATCAAAAAAAGATCCGAAAAAGAGAGAACTGAACTCTTAATATTTTACAGGTTTTAAAAATAAAATAACCATTAACCATTAACTTTAAACATAAACAATATCACAACCCATCAAAAAAATCATTTCTAACGTTGCTAAGTTGATATTGCAAAATTTTATTACATTTTAATAAAATAGCGTTTTGTAGCTTGTTTAGATTCTCAAATTTTACACTTTTATAAATATATTTTTAGGTTGCCAAAATTACACAAAGAGGGTTTCCTATGAGACCTGTGGTGGTTATGTTAAGGGCACCAGCCTATAAACTTTGTAAACAAATTAATCTAGATCTACCAATATCATAAATTTAAACCTGAGAGGTCAATAAATAACTCTTTTTGGAATTAATTGAAAAACAAAATATTTAATAATTCCCCAACGCCAAACTGATCTCCTTTGACATTAAAAGCTTATTTTCTTCTTATTCCGATTCCGACCTTTAAAAAAATTTTAAAGAAATGGTAGATAAAAAAATACTTTAAATCCAATTCATAAAAGTCCATTATTACAAATATTAAACACAATAATAGATCAAAACTATTTTAAATTTAACAATAAGATCTACCAACAAACAAACGGGTTACGATGGGAAGTCCTTGAGTCCTTTGGCAGAAATATTTATGTCAAACCAAAGTATCCCTTTTTTTCCTTTAATGACAACCTAATAAAATGTACATTTTGGGTTCGTTATGTTGACGACATTTTTTGTATTTGACACCTGATAGATTATTAAACAACTTTTTAGAACTTTTAAATTCAATCAATAAAAAAAATTCAATTTACACAAGAAATAGATATAAATAAACACTTTAATTTTTTTGATTTAACTATAAAATTAATTAACACACTAGAATATAGTATTTATAGAAACCAACATACACCGATACAATTATACCTGCAGACTCTAACCAATCATGGAAAATAAAAATTCAGTATTTCATAGCTTAACCCACAGACTTTTAAAATCCCTTTAAGGGAAATAAATTATAATAAGGAACTCTCTATTATAAAAACAATAGTTTTTCAATAAGGCTATAAACCAAAATAATAGATAAACTCATACACAAAAAGAACAAAAACAATGTTTAAAATTTTTCTATAAGATATCAAAAACACTACCAACCGAAATGGTTTTCCATAAATCGTAGGATTAAGCAAAAAGTAGCTAACCAATTAAAAAATGGAGTCAATATTATAGAAAATTAATAAAAATAATCGGGAAATATTTTAAAATAATAAAGAGAAACGCAAATTAGTGATAAACGGTTTTATGAGTTAGGTTGTTCTGATTGTAACGCAATTTATATAGGGGAAGAGGGTTTTAAAACATAGACTTAAAGATAAAACTTCAATTTTATTCAACCAACCTAAAACCGGTTGCAGAACATTGATAAACTAAATCACCATTTTAATAAAATTTGTGTTATACATAAGGACAAAAACAAAAACTTGATTATTTAGAAATTTTAGAAATTAAAAAGCTTAATAAAAATAAAAAATTACTAATACTCAGACAGACTATGAAAAACCCACTTTAGATAAAGCAATTAAATTAAATTCAAATTTAGGCCATTAGAAGGACTTTAAAAAGTACCGACCGAACCCGAAATTTATTTAACTGTCATAATTTTAGTTTAGTTTACTTGTAAAACTTCTTTGATAATGACCCAAGGTCGAAACACATGTGTCAGAGATATTCTGAATATAAGTGAAAATAATACTTGGTGTTTTCTTCAATTTATATTACTTTTATAAATGAACATTTTAAGTGGCTCCAGAAAGAAGTCATTCTGTGAATGATCAGGTGACCTCTGGCCAAAGTACCGGGTACCGTGGACCAAAATTTAGTTGAAAGTATTTTTCAGGTACTCAACCATACGGGATTTGGGCGGGGAAACCATTTGGAACCGATCATTTGATCTTCCGAAAATTTTCCAGAGCGGGTCCAATTTAAGAAATAAGTCCAAAAGGTTTCTGCTCTAGGTTATGGTCCATAAATGAGGGTCCACTAATATGGTGTCCGATAATTTCACGAACACATTTGTTTTTGGGGATATTTGCCGAGATGAACAAAGCGATGTTCATTTTCTTGGCTCCAATACCGGCAATTTGAACATTTGGTTTATTGTGAGGGATGAATGTACATTCATCGGTAAAACAAAATTTTTAAAATTGATATCGTTATTTGCTCTTTCCATCCTTTCAAAACAAAATGCCATTCTTCGCTCTTTATCTCCTTCCTGGCCTTGATATTTTTCGAATTTATCGAATAATATTTGTTTTTTTTTTTAAAGTCGCACGTTTATATTTATTTACCTTTGCCCAAGAACCCTTGTCCTAACCATTTTGTTTTTCTCCACACTCAGAACTTTGACTTTTCTTTTTCTTGGGTCTATTTTCGATATCCGGAACATTAAAAATTCATTATTACGGTTTTTTTGGGGACTCAGTTACTGACAGCACGTTTAATAGTTGAAATGGACGAAATGGGCTTGGGGGGAAAAATAAACTGAAAACATTTTGATATCCCTAAAACTTTTTCCCATAAAGACTTAATTATAGATACTTTTTTTTCGATTGAATAATTCAATTTTTAAAACGACTTTACTGATTTATTGACACTTTTACTCATGTCAGGGACAATATGAAATCAACAGAAAATTTGATAATTTTGCAATTACATTTATTTAAATAATTTAAGAGTTATTAAAATTTTTGAATTAAAGGGCTTGTCAGATTTCTTTTAAAAATATGTTCATTTTTCTTAAATATACAGGGAGCCAATAATTACCCCTAAAAATTAATGGATTTTATGTCGTTGGGCGACCACCACCCGGTTTATTTGGATATTATTAGAGAGATTTCGCTTTTAAATTCGAATGTTCTTTTATTGGATTTCAATAATTTTTGATTCCGAAATAGGTTTGCAGTATCTTTGAAAGGTCATTACCCTTGACCCAAAAATATATAACTATCTCTTTCACTACTAGATTTTTAGTTATATGAGAATAGAGGATAAACGACATAGCAAAACCGGCAGATTCGATATTTTAAAAGCAACGCAGTTTGCTTAGGAATAATATAACCAGGTTAAATCTTTATTAACATCGCTTTAGTGTTATTTAAAGAAAGTATGTACCCGATTTAAACAGAGGAGTAGGTAAATCCCTAACGAAAATAGATAGTAAACGCGAAGCGGCTGAGAGTGTACAGAGAGTGCTAATGGTTCCCCATTTATCGTTAAAATATGTTTGGGTGGTGGTCTTGTTTGCTTTTGACTCCGCCGATCCAAAATAAAAAACCCAGCATAGGTAACTTATCTTATCACCCCAAAGGTCAAAACTTTTTCCAAAGACGATTTAAGGTTTAAAGCCTATTATGTCTGCTTGGTTGGAGCCTTGCTGACTATATAGTTATATGAAACTTTGAGAAGGCGGTTTTCCCGATGGGAATGTTTCTATTAGAATATGTAGGTATCAAAACTTATTTGTTAGAAAATTGAGCCTAAATTTAAAAAAATAAGGCTAATATTAGATACATAGTCTGTTATTTTGGGTTAACACATATTAACGTAATTAAATCAAACAAATAAAATAGTTTTCTATTAGTGCATTTTTACGGAAAACTCTAACGGCCGAGTGATGATCGCGTTGTTAAATTTAGCAATGGACTTAGTAATTGTTGAAAGTTAACAACGGTTTAGAATGAAAAAAACGTCATTTCAGTGTTATTTAATGATTTTATAGACAACCTGTTTTTAAAAACTGACATTTTCTTAAAATTCTGAACCGTTGTTTACTTTTAAAATTACCAAACAACGGTTTAGAATGTTTAACAAAATGTATGAGATTATTTGGAATCCTTTTAATCTGATCGAACCTTAGTTTCTGTTGTCATACTTGCCTAAAAATTTAAAATTCAGGCAGGATTTTCTTAACCAAACACGGAAAATTGCTATTGCTTGCAGTGATAGAAAGTCCAATCATATAATTAATTATGCCTAATAATTTTTACTGGTTGGCAACTTTGCCCCTCGCATTTACTTGTATTGCCGGCCGGGGACAGGTTGATACTGAGTATTGTGTGCAGTGTTGCAGAGATGAGATAAAGCCGAAATCGTGAAATGCAATGACGAAGAATCGTAAGAAATCGTGAGGAGAGTGGGAGATTACAAATTACTTAATAATATTGTTAAAAAGGAAAACACAATGACAATGTTTAATATAATTATTAAACTTAATATAACTTTACACTAAAACCAATTCAAAAATAAAAACGGGTAGGTAAAATATTTTTTAAAAGGGTTCCAAAGGAAAACGGAAAGGAAATACAAATTTTATGCTTAGTTCTCAGAATCGAGTCAGTATTATTCTTTTTATTCCTATATAATATATCACTACTACCTTATTTTCGTATCATGTTGTTATTGATAGAAAATACATAACAATTTTTGTCGCCCATTAAAATTTTTCCAAAATAAAATTTTGACCTATGTAAAATTTACGATACGAGACAGGACTCCGTGAAAATACAAACAAATAAATTGTTAGCCACCGTTACCTGCAATCAACGGGAAATCCCATGTCGTTTTGCTCGATAATCAATTGTAGAAAACGGGGATTCCCCGGTCATTCCTTTTGATATGCCATTGTTATCAGTTATCATTTACTACAGGGACAAAGTAAATTAATAATTCAAATGCAATATTTTATTTTAAAATGATTTATTTAAAAATCATCAGAATTGCTGCCTTATTCGTAAGATCGTGAAATCAAAACCAAAATCGTGTAATCTTACCAATAATCGCGAGATCTGGCATCACTGAGTGGGCGGTGTTTTGTGTCCGGCCTTTCTTCTTGGGTCGATAGGGAATCAGCCGCTACACGTTTTCTGTCTGTCTTTATTTTGCTCAAGCCTTGCCCATTAAATTGGCATCTCCTTTTATCGCCCCAAATTCTCCGCACTTAAGAAACTTGTTTGCCAGACGGCATAAAATTTTTAAAATTGTCAACATCCTAAACAAATGCAAAAGGATAAAATTTTGATTTTTTTATTTAATAAGTGAGGAGAGTAAATGTTCTTCTGTTTTCCCAATATGCTAAATGAGCCCAATCTATATACACAGGTTTTTAAAAATACCCCCCCCTTTTTAACTTTTTAAACGGGTCCAGATATCGAGGTCGGGTAAAATTCAGGTAAAAAGGTATCAGTACAACTACTTATTGGAAATATAAATTATTGTGATGACTATCCCAAAAATCGGTGATTTTTCTTTTTGTCAAACTAACAATCAATTGGATCATAGTAAACAAAAAGAGGAAAGAAGATAATTAAATTAATTAATTCCTTTTTTTTTTAATTAATAATAATTTAAGTATTTAAAAATTATTTACAGCATAAAAGACCTTAAAAAGTATTTACGGACCCAGAATTAATATATATATATATATATATATATATATATAATATATATATATATATATATATTATATATATATAAAATATATAAATATATATATATATATATAATATATATTATATATATATATATATATATATATATATACGTGACGTTTAAAAAATAGCATGTTTCATTCGAAGTGGAATGGACTTCTTGTGTCTCACCTGTAATGTCACACAATCTACGTTCGTCCGATAAATATACAGTTTCGCCAAAATAATTTTATTCTTTTAAAACAATTATACCATTAGTTTTTATATACAAGGAAAGACAAATTTAAAAAAATAAGATAAAAAACCCAATAAACCTTTTTGAAACAAAAACCTCCTGGATGGACGTCGACAATTTATCCAAAAAGCTTTTAGAAATCGGGAGCACGCAGCATTTTCCAACTAACCGGAGATTTATTTTAATACAGTGTCTCTTTCTAGCTTTTATGTTCTCTCAAAATGTTGTCCCTTTCAGGCTTTTGTCCCGCTTTGTAAATATTTGGGATTTTGCCAAAAAAAAACCCAAATCGATTTAGCATTTAACAAACCTTAAGCGCTTAATCTCGCGACTTTATGCGTTGTTAATAGTGTCATTTTGTTGCCCCAGAAGTCAAATAAACAAAATGCTAAAATAGTATTAAAAACACCACTTCAACGGAAGTGGGCAATTGCTATTGAACCAAACACTTATAAGATATCTTTTGGGTTATGTTTGCAGTCTGTAGTTTCAGAATAAAATTTTTTAATTTGTTATAAAAAGAACTTTTTAAGATGTTTTATAATTGTGTTAAAAAAGACTCTGCTGAGTTAAAACTGCAGTCACATTTGTCAGTAAAGCTAGTTGTTAAAAACATATATTTTAATCGCTCTTATCGTGGTGTGTCTTTAACCAAAAACTTTGGTATAACTTTTTATTTTAATTGTTTAATTTGCATCCATATTTTAGCAGCTTTAAAAAAGCTTGGACTTCGTTTCAAAGCCAGAAAGTATTTATCTCTTTCTAATCTGTACACTTTGTATATTCCGAATCAAACCATCTTTTGAATATTGTTCTTATGTCTGTGGAATGGCGTCTTCTACAACACTAAGCATTCTTGACTTCATTTAAATAAGAGCTTTTTCTCCTAATAATAATCCCCTACTTACAGAAAAGCGCCTTTCTCTTGCGCATCAACGAGCTGTAGGGGATATGTATAATAATTATTATATAAAAAAAAACTGTTTTATTTTGATTAATGAATGTCATTATTTTGTCACTTTTATAGTTTTAATATAAAATTATAGAGGGAATTTATTCTATGGATTTCTACATCCCCAAGCCAAAAAAATGTATGTATTTATTTATACTAATTATTTCGAGAACCAAAAAGAAAATAAAGGATAAAATAAAAATTAGCTAATACACTTGAAATTAGTTTAAGAATGATACAAAAGGTTATACATAAAAAAACATTTCTATTCCCAAAAAACAAAAAATGCAAACGAAAAAAGCCAAAGACTGAAGAAATAATTGAATCAAAAAATGGAAGTAGATGATACATTTATTATTATAGATAGAAAAAAATATAACACCTGCGGTATTAAAGGATACTTTAAAGAAATTTTTGTATTTTGGAAATTAAATTTAGGCTTTATCAAAAATAATTGAAGCTTGAGTTTTCCCCTTTAAAAGACTCTAATAGACGATATCTGTGAAAATTCCCAAATATTGTGTTGCCTTTACAAACGCTTGGATGCCATTTAAACGCTTGCGAGTGCGAGGAGTTCCAAGCGCTTGCTGAAAACTTTTTTAATTTGTATTAAAAACCGACACCTGCCCGGATCGGCGGCAAGCCTCAAGTTTTTACGCAAGCCAAGCCAAACACCTCGTTTGCACACTTGCGTTTTGTGCAAGCTTGTCGCGACTTGCCCATGTAAACGTAGCATAAAGTATTGGGGTTTTTAAGGGGAATATACAAAAATGAAGAAAAGGGATATTTAGATGACACTTGTATATTTTCAAATGGGTGCGGTGGGGTGGTTCAAAATCTTTCAAAATGAACCTGTAAAGAGCTTTAAGAAAGAAGTAAGGGCCAAAAAATGATTCATTATTTAACATGGGGTGGTTTAACGATTCGTTTCAGGTGCAAAGTTTCTGTTAAATCCAAAAGTTTGGACTATTATGATAATATGAATTGTGAAATGTTTAAAAATGGTTAAAAGAGCAGTAAATAGAGAGCTTTTTAAAAATTGGACAATACTTCATATTATTCAAGACTTTAAAAGAGAACTAAATGCAAGTTGGAAAATGGAAATTTAGGTTTTAATAAAAGAAAACAGAATGCCCTACCAAATTAAACTTCCTTCAATGGCTAAATTATTTAAAAGCCAAATTTTTAAGCAGTTGATGAAAAGGCTCGGGTACGGCCATGAAGTTTTGTTTAAACTGCCGTACTCCCGTCAGTTTAAATCTGTTTGGTTAAAGCTTTTTGGGAAAAAGCATGGACCAGTTCAAAATTGTATTAAGGAAAATCAGTAGAAAAACAAAAAAAATAATTAAAACCCGGGGGGTGAGAAAACAAGTTCTTGATATTTAAGAGAATCAGGATCATTGGGCCCATGTGAAAGGTGACTGCAAGATAATTTTAAAAGTTTTTTAATCCTACTAGTGATAGTTAAAGGTTTTAACTGGAATTTATAATTAGTTTCCTTTTAGTTTATAAAATTTATAAATTTATATACCTTACTTTATTTTTATACATTCACTTAAATCCTTCATCTTTACCTTCTTTCGTTTACAGTTTTTTTTTTTTCTTTTGGAAATTTGGGGTTTTCTTATTTTTATAACCCTTATATAGTATTTATACTTTTAGATAATTTTTGTTTACATTTTTAGTCTTTTTCTGATAAGTTTAAAACTCCTAGCTTCTTGGTTTTATAGGAACCTTTCAGCATGATCTCATCCAACCCCGGCTTAAAAAATTTTGAAGCCCCCATCCAACCCAGGCTGTGATAGTTTTATATAGTATAGATAGTGTTGGGAAAATATTTTATTTTCCGGTTTTTCGTATTGAAGGGTTGTATTTGAGATTTTTTTAATTTATTCTGAAATTTCAAGTTTTTTTTTTTGATTTATTTGTTACGTTATTTGGAAAATTTTTTTTGTTGTTTATAGAAAATTTGGAGAAAATGTCCCCAAGGGTTTTCTAGTTTTCAAAATATTTGCATTTATAACAAAATAAATTTATAATATATTGTTAACAAAACATTTTTTATTTCCTTTATTTTTTAAATTTTAAAAATTTTTCCCAATCCTAAAAAGAAATTTTGTTGAAAACAACAACAGCTTATTTATTAAAATAATCAGTTGTTAAGTAATGTATTTGGGAAAATCTTATTTTTTGGAATTGGGAAAAATAACTTAGAAATAAAATTTATAGGTAATACTATTCGCATTCACCTTTTTATTATGTGCTGCCATCTATGATGAGTTTAGGTAATGCGTTAGTTGATTGTTCCAGGAGTTTGGCGCTGTTTACTGAAGAAAATATTGGTTCAGAAAGCACGAGATTTGGGTTTTAGGTAGATTTGTTCCATTTGTTTTTATTCTTAACGATGGATACTTATTAATAGTAATGGTAACCAACATCAACCTTTTACTAACTTAACTTGTTAATAAATAATTTTAATTTGAGTAATTTAAATATTTACCTTAAATAAACAATGATGCCGCCCAAGGTTTAAAATTTGGGAAACCCCGCCCTTTAAGCAGAAAATTGATTAATATTGCATGGGCTAATAATTTTAATTTTTTATTAAAGACTTCTAAATTTTTTCCCAAAAATAAAAGCTCGATGAATATAGACTAAAAGGGTTTCTTCATCTACGAGGCTTCATCAACATTTTTAGAAAATATTTGGGTTTTTTATTTTTAATTTTTTTATTATTGCAGTTTATAGATATGCTTAACTTAACAAAACTTGTTTTTATTAACCAATTTAAAAAAAAGAATACTATTCCTAGAAAAGCCACACTGTTATAAAACACTTTTTTAACATCTTAGTAAACAAAATAATTTGAAAAAAACCCCAAAATATGGGACTTAAACGACTTTAAAAAAATTTTTTTTTGACAGTTCCGGAAGATACGCCTTTTTTTAAATGTTAAAATTGTCAAGCGGTCAACTGATTCACAGAAAGTCAGTCCAAAAAAAAAGAAATAAAGGCACCCAAGGTTTTTTGAAAAAAAAAACTAACAGCCATCTTAAAAATGTTTTTATTTGGGGGTTTTACAAAAATGTTAAAAAATTAATGGGTTTAAAATAAACATTTTCTTAATGGTAAAACCTTATTTTTTGGGTTTTTTTTTAAAAAGGTATCAAATTATTTTCTACATTTTATTCCCCAAATTTCATTTTTTTTTAAAAAAAACAAGAATTAATTTTTTTCATGATAATTTTTTATGATTTAATTTAGAAAATAGAAGAGGTAAGATACTTTTTTAAATATCTCAAAATTTATCAGACACCTTTTTCTTTTTTTGAATTTTAAAAATATGTTTTTAATTATAAATTATTATATATTATTTATAAATTGCTGTTGTTTTTTTAAAAGAATAAAAGGTTCTTTTTATTTAAATATTTCAAATAATGGAATTTTTTTAAAAACGAACCAATAAGAATTGCTGTTTTTTTTTTAAGGGGCCAAAGGGGGTATCAGCACTTTATTTGGGGCATTTAATCTCAGAGGGGCAACCCCCACTTAGGGGGGGAGTCAAAATGTAAAAGGGTTCAAGGAATTTAAGTTGCAATGGCCCCTTTTCCCCGGAGAGCAACGGCTTTTTGTACGTGCATTTCCCAAAACAATAATTCAACGTGCACGCCGTCTGTATCGCCCTTTTATTACCAATTACATGGTATTCAATTATCACCTACCCTTTTGATGTTATTAGAAAATGGATCAGAATGTTTGAAGCTACTGGATCCACAGTGAAATTTCCCCATAAGCCGAAATGGTAAGAAGTATAATAAAAAAGAAAACATCGAACGAGTACGTCAATCAGTCAGAGACAACCAAACCCCTTTATCTGTCCGGAAGCAAGTCAGACGACTATTTTCCCCAAAAAATCATCTTTAATAACATTTTCCCAAAGACTTGCATCTGCATGCATATAAGAAAAGTTAGTGCGGGAAATTTAAAAACCCAGAGATTAAATAAAGGTTAAAATTTTGGGCAATGAAAATGGAACGATTCGTCGATTTCAAAAATTTTACCCCGGATGAGGCTAATTTTTGGGGAAAAGGCCACGTAAATAAGCAAAATTGCAAATTTTGGCTTTTCGTTAATCCCCAGAAAAAAAGAACGTCCACGGCATAGCCCCAAAGTGGTCGTATGGGTTTGTTCTCTTAGGATAATTCCGTATTTATTTGAAGATCAAAATGGACGGGGGCTTACCGTTAATACCGAGCGGTATTGTGCAATGTTAAAGATTTTTTTTTCACTATCTCTCCGACAGGGGTTTAAGGTTTTAACTTTGGAAACCTAGTTTCAGCAGGATGGTGCGACACCCCACGTCAAATCGGGCAATTTTAAATTTTTTAACAATTATTCCCCAAAAAAATCATTTCAAGAAGAGGCAAATTAACTGGGGGCCCCTAGGGGGCCCGGGGCCCCTCGCCACCATTTTTCTTTTTGGGGGTTTCCTCAACAGTAAGGTCTACGAGAATAATCCAGTTTTTACAAATCAATTAAAAAAAAAATCCAGGAGCAAATAAGGTTAATATCAAGGGAAATGTGTGGACGGGTTTTTACCCCAAAATCTTTTTTTCTCCAAAATTTAAGAGTGCATACAGCGCAAGGCACCATTTAGACAACATTTTTTTGGTTCATAAATTTCCATTGTTTTTTACATTCATTTTTAAAATAAATGATTTATAGAAATATGGTGTTTTGGGGTTTTTGCAAACATCACATTGCTGAAAATTTGGGCACCTAATATTATATTGTATTTGTTTTTGAATTTTGATCCCTTTTTTAAGGGTTTTTTTGATTCAATTTTAAAATAATACACAAATGGCTAAAAGAAAAGAAAAACCGGGTTTTACCCATTCGAAATTATTTTACTTTATCCCATAAAACAAATTTTCGCAGTCAGAGACTTGAGGTCTGGCTCTGCAAGAAAAGAGTCTATGAGGGGTTAGAGAACACGAAAAAAAATTTTTAGTATTTTTTCCCTATCACGTTTTTCCAAAGGGGGCATTTAAAATCGAATAAAAGGAACAAAATTCTTTTTTAAATTTTTTTTTCCAATTTTTAATCCCATGAACAAAAAAAAAATCCAAAATATATATATATATATATATATATATATATATATATATATATATATATATATATATATATATATATATATATATATATATATATTTAATATATATTTCAAACGATTTTAGACGGACGTTCACTACATCGGGAATGTTTAACCCACGCAATACGCAGTTGGGCAAAAAAAAAATTTTCCGGAAATTTCCCCAAAGATTAAATACCAAGGGAGGTTTTCTTCATGTCTGGGTGGGGGCTTAATAATAGAATTGTCGGGGGGCCCAAATTCTATAAGGGGGGCCTTTTAATGGAAAATATCTCAATCTTCTTGAAAAGAGATTACCCCGTTTTTTGTCAAGTTGTGCAGTATCTCAATCGCAGATAAAAAATGGGGTTGACATTATGGCACTATTAGATGGCCACCTAATAGTCCAGATATTAAATTTTTGGCACTTTTCTGTGGGGCACCTGAAGAAGTCGTTTTTTTTAAACAACAGGGGGAAAAAAAAGGGAGAAAAAAAAATTTAAATGAAATTTTAACGTCTTAACCAAGAACCTCAAATAATATCTGCGAGCTTAGAAAAACTAAGGAGAAGTTATAGATCATGTTTCATAATTTTGGTTTTTTTAATTTTTTGTTATAAGTGTTTTATTACTAACCCCATTTTATTTTTTTCCGCTTATTGTAATTTTTCTGCTTGGTTTAAAAATAGATATATTATATCATGTTTAGATATAATATAATTTAAAGCCGTTCTTCTGATAAAAAAACCCATTATAAAACTATACAAAAAAAAAAAAAGTATTTTTTTTAAAAATTTT
>JAHBCN010022108.1:0-13556 GCA_019359885.1 Listronotus oregonensis | reverse complement strand
ATGTTTTTTTTTTAAAAAATGGTTTTGAAATTTTTTTTTAAAAAAATCGATAGTGTTTGAGAAAGGGCCCAAAACCCCCCCCATTTCAGCTGCCGTTTCCAGAATGTTATCTTATGGATTTACCATAAGCGGGCGGACGAATTGCCATTACTGGGGCATTAAGAACATTTTTTAGTCTTTAAAAAGTTCATCAAAATAAAAAACCCGTCCTATCTTGCATATGAGTTTGGGTCCATTCTGATTTTTCTAGAATAAAAAAAAGGGTAAAATTTTTTTTTTTCACAATATTTTGAGGGCATTGTATCAAAATAGCGGGTTTCAAAATAGGTTTACAAAAAAAAGCGTACTAAATAGCGGTTAAAAATTAGGGGTTACAAAATAGCGATTAAAAATAGCCCCCGGGTTTCAAAAAGGGGACAAAATAGCGCCACGAAATAGCGCATCGTAAAAATGGGGTTAATTTAACCATTTAAATTTTTAATTATTTGATATTTATCTAAACAAGTTTTTTTTAGGTTTAAATTTTTAGTAAAAAAAAGTAATGGGGAATTTAAAAAAACATGTATTATACACCACGAAAACCACTTTGCTACTTTTTAAGTAAATACATAAACAAAAATTACAACAAGTTAAACGAAACAAATTAAAATTTTACATCGATAAATTAGGGCAACTGTGGGGAAACGGCTGAATATTTCTAAATAATTTCCCTAACCAAATTCTTCAGTCTATTAGTTAGAATCAATATTTATTGTTTGCCATATATTTTTTCTAATTAGCAACGATAACGATTAATAAATAAATCGCTTTGACTTTGTTCCTTTTTAAGTTGTTCAAAACGTAGAAACGATGGATGGTAATTCATTTATTTTGAAGGTTTTTTATCCAAGCCTCTAAGGAGTTATTTTCGTGGTACAAGGGATAGTCGCTTCAATTTTTCCACATAAAAATTTTAAATTTGGGTTTTTTTTAAAAATTCGTTACCAACGAATTATTTTCCAATATTGAAAAAATGACTTCATGTCTTCTGAAATTCTTCAGAGTTTTTTTCCATGGCAAACGACATTTTCTGGACGAAAGACAAGCTAGTAGCTTTTTTCATTTAAGTCTGAAATCTTCTAATTTTTTATATTTGAGTTAACCCCCCAAAATTGAATTTCCTCCAAAAAAACTGAGAAAGGTGGAAAAACATCCTGTAATTTGTGCTTTGGAAATATATTAAAAAAAACATTGATTTCAGCTACCTAAAAAGAGTATTGTATCTGGTTCCAATGTCGGCTCAATTTCTATTAATTTTCAACACACTTTCAAATTTTTGTTGTTTTTTTTTGTAATAGGCAAAGATGTGGAATCGTTTTTTGTCGATTATTGCATGAATAACTGGGTAAATAAAAAAGGGAAACCACATCAAATTGCCATCGGACACCAGTTTTTAAATTCCATTAACAAGGTTTTTATTTTTGACCAAAATGATAAACGACCCCGTCTGTGATTGCTTTGGAATCGTATAAAAAAAAATTTCAGATTGAGCGTTTTAATATCTTCAATAGGTTTTGATAGATCAATCAGTGCAGACTTATTAAATGCTGATTTTTTCTCGATGTATCAATATCGTTGCATCGTAGAGGACAGAAAGGCCCCGTTTCTTCCGATAAATTTGGAGTTTAAAATTTTTCTAGCTTTAACTTAAATTTGGATCGGCCCATAGTTTTCATTTTACCTCTTATTTGTTACTTCCGCTGCACGGCAAAGGACCATGATTGTGTGGAGTTCGAACAGATTTATCACCTTACGCACCTCAGGCGCCTTTTTTGCAAAAGGGGTTCCGTACATGCCAAAGACTGGATATTGTTGTAACGCGGTCTAGCCTATGGTATCCATCGAAAACAAAATACTTTTTCCCTTTTGGGACTTTGTCTCCAACCCCCATATTATTGCTGCAGAGTAAGAGTTTTAACGACAACGATCAAATTTGTCATTAAAAATTTAATAAATTTTGAAATACACTGGTTTGACCACAGGAAAATTTTTTACCTTAGAGATATTTTATACAAGTATAGTAATTCATATTTTTTTAGTCTCTAGGAACCCAAAAAAATTGCTTACAACCCCAAAATTAAAATTATTACTTAAATAATTTACTTTAAATCATAAAATTTTATAAAAAACCCCAAAAACCATATTTAAAAAACCCCCCTTTTTTTCATTTGTTTTTTGAGCGGTTTTTTTATTTGACTATGCGATTTCATAAACGCGCTATTTTGTACATGGTTTATGAAAAACGCGCCTGTTTTGAAAGCGCAATTTGTACATGCGCTATTTAGTACGCGCCATTTAGGTTTGCGCCTTTTTTAAACGCGATTTTGTACAGTAATTTTGAGAGTATCCCATTAATTTTTTGATATTTTTTAAAAAAAAGGTTTGTTAATAATATTTCCTTTTTTAATGAGACCTTAGCAAGTGTTCAATATCCCAAAAATCTCTTCTTATCTTTCTTGAGTTTTGATAAAAAAAGTTTTGCCCATGTGCATTTTTAGCCTTTAGCCACACCATCCAGTGTAAAATGTTAGGATTTTTGACGGCCTTTTTGGAAAAATATTTGTGTTGAAAAAAAAAAGGAAGGACCATCTTTTTATTTTAAGGGATCTTCTTTTTTTTACAAAATTCGAGGGCAACTCATTTTGTACTTTGGGGGCCATTTTCAGCGGGTTCCCAGGCGGAATCGTGATAAACTTTTTCTTGCTCAAAAGCACCCGAAAACCTAAGAATTGCGCCACAAATGAAAACTGTATTTTTTAGGTCTTCAGTTACTCAATTTATAGTTATCATGGACAATGAAAGACCTGGATACCTGCATTAGTTAATCCCCCTTTAAACCCCCAAACTTCCGAAGTTGGAGATGTTTTGGTTTCTTCAAAAATGCCTCTTCTAGATATTTTTTAATCTTTGGCCTGGTAATTCCATGCATTTGCATACTATAAGGGTTTTCGAAAGTATATGGCATACTCTCCAGTTTTTTTGCAGAGGAGGTCGAAATAAAACCCCCCAAATTTTGTCTGAAAAAAATCTTTAAGTGCCCCCTAGGGTTTTTGGGGCCTTTGTTTTTTTGTAATTTTTTGGCCGACTTGTAAATTTAATAAAATTTTAATATTTATAAGGGAATAAAGACTCATAAAACTAACTACATAGATGGTTTACAGTCAGAGAAGTTGGGGAAAGGCCCCGCCACCACACTCGTTGGGTCATATTTTTGGAGGTGCATTTAAAAAAGGGGAAAAAATTGGTTTTTTTTAAAATTTTGGCATTCTTCAAAAAAAGAAAAATATATTGGTTTTGATAAAATTACAGGTCAAAAAAATTAGAAATCATTTATTAAACCAAAAAATTTTTTGTGGCCTCTTTTTTCTACTTGAGCGATTTTCAATTTTGGGGTTTTTTATAAAATTTTTATTTGACGGCGTTTTCTCGTTGTACCCAAAAAAATTCTACGAGGCTGAATTTCGTTAAAAAGGTGTTATTTTACTATCAGGTCTGTCCTGGGGGGAACTTTTAAATATAGAAGCATCTTTAAATTTTTTAAAAAAAAATACAATGGAGTCATGTGGGCAAAAAACCATTTAATCTCTTTAAGGTGAAGGATCCAATGAAATAATTTTCAATAATTAACACCTAAACCATAATTATTATTGTTACATCGGGCTTTTTTCCACCCCATAGTATTATGAAAATTCATACACCGTCTCGGGTGTTGACTATGAACAAAATAATACTAGTAAAATTTGGTTTTTCTAAATTTTTGAAAACAACTTTATCAGTCCCAAAAAAAAAAACGCTATTTCCGCTGATTATCCCAAAAGAAACTGGTTTTGCAAAAATTTGCAAAATTCAAATTTTACTAGTATTGTTTTGTTCACGGACAAACCGGTTCAATCTCTTGACCTGTCCTTTGGGCCCAAAGCATTGTGAGTATCTTTTTTTCCCCCTTTTCCATTTTCTTTTAATAGGTGACCTTTACTTAAAGCCGAAAAATTCCTCCCTCTAAACAGGGATGTTTTGAGAGCAAAGGGCTTTTTTGGGGTTTGGGGAGGGACCCCTGCAAGCGGTAATTCCACAGTAGCTACCCGAAAAAAAGTGAAAGGTTCAAGTTCCACAAAAGAACGTAAAGGGTTTTAATTTAAAATTACAAATTAATTAGATTTTTAGCGGAAGGCAAAAATGTAATGATTACCTTTTTGGGTTTCTCCTATCTTTTTAAAACCTTTCCGGCCCGTTTCTTAACTAGATCAATCTTTAACGGGACCCATAAATCTTGCCGGTTTTCTTTTCCTTACCAACCATAAATTTTACAGTTGGGGCAACCCAATAACTTTTTTCAGCCCCGAAAACCCGCCCAGGCATCCCCAGGCCCATTCGTTAGGTTGCCGGAGTTTTAACGTCCCCTTATAACCTACCGTTATTTATGAAATTGATGTTTCAAAAGGACAGGAAAACCCCGGGGGAACTTAATAACTGCTTTATTTTGTTTTCCTGGGGTTTTGCCAATTTTTCAAAAAACTGTTTTTTTCCCCACCCCCAATTTTTTGACCCCCTTCCAAGTTTGTAGCCCCTTTTTTTTTTCCAATGGGACCTTTTCTAGCCGGCCCCCTTGGGGGATGTTTAGAAAAAGAAATTTTTTTTGGGACTTTTTCCAGGGCCTTTAACAGTCCCCCAATTTTGGAATTAATTTTTAAAAAAAACTTAGGGTAATTAAAAATAAAAATTTTGTTTTTACGGAAAAAGCCAATTTTTAAATTTGTAATAATTAAACTTTTAAAGGATAACTTAAAAACATCGCATTATAACCTGTGGTTATAAACAAACATTTTTTTCTTTTTGTGCTAGAAAAAATTTTCCCGGGGAAAAAACGAATGTAATTTCACATCAAATAAAAAAAACCGCATTACGCTATAAAAAAAAACAGTTTTACGTTGGTCTGATTTTATCTACCTCGTTCGTATACCCACCTGATATATTTTACATATGCAAAAAAAAAGGAAACTGGGTCGCATATTCTTATACATAACCTATTAAATTTTAAGGAAACCGATATAGGCCCGCTCTGCCTTGAGGCAGTCCCCAAGTCCTAATACAGTGTAAAGATAGGGGACAGTTTATTATATATTCGATTTTATTTTCGTTCGAATATATTTTTTCTTCTCCACCCCGGGGGCGGAATATATTTTTTTTGTATTATATGTATAAGTTTCAACCTTTTAATATAAAAGGTTAAAAAAAAATTAAAAAATTACGAAATAAATTACACTGTTTCGCATTTTCAGTTTTTTTGTTTTTTCTTCTGTATCTACTGTCATGTGCTAAATATAAATAAAAGAATGGTGTATACCCATTACCCATAGCTTTTTAGAGCAGGAAAAAAATATATAAATCATGAGAAAACCGAAACATCAAGAGAAAATATACCTAATTTGCAAGTAAAAATTAAAAACATTATAAACTATTACACTGATTTTCCATTTAAGCATTTTTTTGGGGAAATCCGGTGTTCGCTTTCAACTGCACCTAAATAGCAGTCCATATCCATTTTTTTTTGCTCAGAGTAGTTTCAAAATTTGTGTCTTTAAAAAATTTCGTATTTGCGGCCTCATTTTTTTTTACCTAATTTACACGCGCGAATTTTCTCTTAAATCATTTCCTGCTGCTTACGGGCATCATACTCCGTCAAATATACCACTAAATTCCAGCTCCTTAAAAAAAAACAGTCAAAAAATACAGAGATTGGTAAGTCATTTAATACAGAATTATGAGTAGAGGAAACTGTTAAAAAACAGGCACATCGTAATATATTTACTTGGGAAAAATGGCCAAAATAAAATCATATTTCTTATTAAACTAAAATTTTTAATTAATTTAAACCAAATATTATTATAAGTGACAAAAAAAACAGGTTATTAAAGTAATAAGCAACTGAAAGTTCTGTGCAAGATACCAAGGTAAAATTTTTTAAAACCAAGTATTATTTAACGTCTGGAAATATTTATGAAAACAAAAAAAGGAATGGTTTTTATTAAATAATTTTTTCGTTCTTTTCACTACCATACACCGTCATTTTTAATATTTAATTACAGCTTTTATTAAAAAAGCAGTTAATATAATTAAAAAGAAATGGTGGTCATTTAGCACAGAATTATGAGACCAACATTTAAAAAAAACACAAAAAGAAACCTATTTCTCATAATACTTAAATTATTAAACCACTAACCAAACTTATCACTATAAGTGTTCGTTAAAAGAACAGGCCACCAAAAAATAGAAAAAGAGGTTCATTGCAGAATCATAAGGTAAAATATTTAAATCTGCAGGATTTCGTAAAATCGTTAGTGGGTATATGATGAAAATATTTATAGAAAAAAAAAGGGGGACAGAATTTCGTATTAAATAAATTTCGTGCTTTAAAATCCATGGGGGCAAACCTAGCAAAAATTTAAATTTTTATAAAAAACAGTAAAAAAAAACAGAAAATAGTGAGTCATTTAACAGAGAATTGTGAGTAGAGGAAACATTTAAAAAACATGCATATGAGCATATTTAGTTAAGAGAAATGACTAAAATAGAAACCTATATCTTATAATACTGGATTTTTATTAACATCTTCTTTTAAATGCCAAAAAAAGGGGCCACCAGAGAATAGAAAATAATAAATGCAGAATCCTAGAATAAAACATATTAATTCCCAAGAATCTTTATAGAAACAAAAATGGGTATATTATTTTCTTTCCAATAAATTTCAACCCGTACACTGTCAAGTCACCATAAAAAGTTCCAATCAAAAAAAAAATTAAAAATACAGAGAATGGTCATCATTTAAAATTTGAGTAAAAGGGAAAATGTTAAAAATCAAATAGGAGTATATTTAGTTTGGTTTGTCTAAATGGGAATTTATTGCTCATAACACTAGAATTTTAAATTAACTACGAATCTAACACTATTATAAGTAAGAAATAAAGAAAATTATATTTCGTATAAAAAAGGTTTTTTTCACAACAAATTCCTAGGGGGGCTCTTCGTAAAATCCATCATCAATGCAGCAGTCAAGCAGAAGTCACAGCAATTAAAGCGTTGATGATTGATGATGGTTAAGAAAGATTAGATGTAATTAAACCTGGTTGTATAAATTTTGACGCAAAAAAAAATTAAAAACAAAAACGAAAACGTCAAATAATCTTCCTTTTCCCCCGTGTTTCATATTTTAATAGAAACACCCCGAGGAATTCAAAAAATTTCCGGAGACCATTGTTACTGCATCCAAAATTCAAAGGGATTAATTTTCCTTCTGGGCGGGGGTTCCCCGGTTATCTTTTTAAATAAATAGCGATACTTTAACAATGCCCGTTTTAGATAAGACCTGTATGTGGAAAATACCTTTTTACTGTTCTGGCGTCTTTTCCGACACGCTACATGGAAAATTTATTTTCGTTGCCTAATTTATTATTTATATTAGGAAAAAGAGTTTTGGGATTTAGGTGGTTGCAACCCCTATGGCAAACTACAGGTTGGGGGCAAAAAAAAATATGCCATCATTTTTTTAATTTGGGGAAATTTAATTAATCAAATCTAATATAAAAATGGGGTCAAAAAAAAAGCCCAAAGTAATATGAGACGATATTCAGTGCAGAATCTTAAGGTAAAATATTTAAACGCAAGATATTTAAAGTCGTCTGTGGAAATATGGTGAAAATATTTATATAAACAAACATAGGATAAGGTTTCGTATTAAATAATTTTTCATGCTTACATAACCGTACCCGTTATTTTTAGCAATTAATTTCAGCTTCCATTTAATAAAAGAACATTTAAAAAAAATTAAAAAGGTAAGTCATAACACAAAATTAGAGAAAAAAACACTTAAAAAATATGCATATCGTACCATATTTAGTTAATAAGAATGACCAAAATAGGAACATATTTTTTAATACTAGAATTTTAATTAACCAAAACCTAACACCACTAAAGCCCCAAAAAAGACCGCAAACATCGTAATAGAAAACAAGGGTTCAGAAATTTAAAACGGAAATTTTTTATTTTTTTAATCGGTTTTTTTCGTTTAAACAAACGTAGTACAGTTAAATATTGACCGAAATACATTTTCCGATAAACTTTTTTTCCTATTATGATTTAGTGTCACTTGAAATTAATTCATTTTTTTCCATTATTTCGTCATAATTCGGTGACAAAAGGGGCTCCATCGCTAAAAGTGGAGGTTAGTTAGTGATCGAGTTTCCCCGTTTTAAATTTTCGTCGAAGTCGTAATAAATTATTGCACAAAATGTTTACAAGGAAATTTCCCTTTTTTTCCGAGACACAATTTTTGAACTGCAAACAACACAAATCAGCTAAAAAAAAAAAACATGTTTCAAAGAAGGTTTTAAATTTAAAACACATAGTGTTAAAGCTTCCTTTAAGGGAAATACCTTGGGGGGTAAAATTAATAAATTTTAAGTTTTTTTTAGAATAAAATAATTAGATTATTTAATAATTTAAACATCTTTTGTTCAGATAAGTGTAAAAAAGGAGTTTTTTTTTTAAAAAGGCGGCACTGTTAAATATTTTTGCGTTTTTAGGGATCGACAACTGGCAGTGTCAAAATTTTTCCATTTTTTGGGATAAAAAATTTTTTTTTTTGATTAAATATGTTAAAGGAAGGAAAAACCCATAAAATAATAAAAAATTAAAAAAAATTAAAAAATTTAATCGCCGTTAAATAAAGGTCCAAATTTTTGACCAATTTTTTAACAGTTTTGACCCCAAAAAAATATTTATAAATTAAAAATCTTAGTTTATAGGTACATCCTTTCATAAAGAGAAACCCCAAAAATTTTGCCTATCCGGAAAACCAATATTCCATAAATATTTAATATTTTACCTTTACATTTTACGGTTTTATTTACTATGTTATACATTTAAAATATAAAAATAAAAAAAAATTTTTAAAAATTTAAGTTCTCAGCCTTAAAACACATAAAACATATTTTGTTTCCTAAAATTTAAATAATTTAAAAAAATTTATAAAATTAACAGTTTTAAAACTAATAAAACAAATTCAAAACATTAAGTCTTTGAAAAAAAATATTTTTTTTTTCCAGAAAAAGATATTTATATATTTTTTTTAAAAAAATTTTTTAGAGATTATTAGGGGGAGTTAGCTGCCTCGCAAAATAGAACAAAAAAAAAAAGTTTAAAAAAGGTTTAATTTTAATAAAATTTTTTTTTTTAAAATACCATAAAAAATAATTTTTTTCGAAATTATATAAAAAAAAAAAAAATTTTGAACAATTTAATTAAAAAACAATTTATTTAAAACATTGGCAACCCAACGATTGCCAATTTTCAAGAAGTTTTTTTTATTTTATAAAATTTTTTAAAAATAATTTTTTATTTAGTACTTAAAAAATCAATTTTAAAAGAATTAAACCTTTTTTTTTTCTTTTATGTTTTTGTTATATTATTGCGGGGCAGACTGCTCTCCAAAAATCTCCAAAAAAAATAATTTTTAAAAAAAAAAAATATAAATATCTTTATTCTGGGAAAAAACCCAAAAATTTTTTTTTTTTTTTTTCCCGAAATCAAAATAAACTATAAAAAAGTCTTATGGTTATTTTATTGTATCAACACCAAGAACAACTGCAAAACTCCCGACAAACCTATAATTTTCTCAATAAACTTGGAAAATAAAATAAACTAGTTTATGATTTGCGAAAATTAGTTCCCCAAAAAAAAAATTTAAAAAAAACATAATACCATTATAAAAATTTTTGACTTTACAGCCCTAAGAGCAACTATCTCGACGGAATTTTTTCGACCGCAAAAACCCACGGACCCCTAAAAAAATTTTTTTAAAAACCCAGACTGTAATACCGGGATTTATCTATAACTAAAGGGTTTTTTCGAAATAATATAAAATATTAGAGCAAGAAAAATATTTTACGACAAAAAGAAAATTATGAATTTGTGAGGTAAACTGTTTAGATTCCCAAATGAATTATGTTTATCCAGAACTGTTGGGCTATCTATTTAAGATACATTATAAGAGTCATAACAAACCCCAGTGGTGCTACAAATCAAAAAAATAACTTTTTTTTAAGAAAAAAAATCTATTAATTACACAGGTCCACAAAAAAAGTCGTGTGTGCTGAGTGTCGGACTAAGATTTTCTGGCGTATTTTTTTTTCGCTGAACACGATTCTGAAGTCAAAATTGAGGGTCAAACAGCGAAAATCAAGAAAGTCAAAAACTCATACGGACATTTACCGGCAAAACCCCTCCGCCACGGTTTTTTGGACTATAAATATATGAATTATCAGAGATACAAAAAATTTCCCCATAAAAAAAAAAATAGATTTTCCCAAATTACCAAAATAAAAATTTATATAAACATTTTTAATAAGATAAATGATAAAGAAGAAATAAACAAAATGTAATTTTGAAAAAAAAATTTTTTAAAAAAATTAATTTTTTAATAAATTATTTATTTGTTTTTTTGAATCCCAAGTCATTTAAAAAAATTTCAGACAAAAATCCAAAAATAAAAAAAAAATTTTTTTTTTTCGGGGGGGATACCTTAAGTACTGTAAATGAACAAACAAAGCTGTAAAAAATACAGGGGGTCCCAGAATATGTGGGCAATCTCTGGGGAATTTTAAAAAAACCCCAAAAAAATTATGACAATTTCCCCAAAAAATTTTTTCCTATGACCCACCCCTACGGGGGATACAGGTGCATAACGGATCCCCCCGGAAATCGTTTTTTTTTAAAGAATTTAAAAAAGCTAGGCGTGTTTTAAAAAATTTTTTTTTTAAATGATAGTTTAGATAGGTCTTCTTAAAAAAAACCCCAATAAATTATATTTGGTTTATTTAGTTTTTTTGGGGCGGACTAGCTTTTTACACAATAATAGAAATTTTTTTTTAAACTCTATATGTTTAAAGGGTTTTTGACAATATTATTTTTGGATATTTTTCCCCTTTACTAAAAAATATTTTTTTATCGACATCGATTAAATCAACTGTTTACGAGAAATAAAATATCATAGCTGGTATTTTTTTTTACATTACAGGGTGTTTTCTAATTGTACGTTAATATTTAGGGAAACAATTTTTTGGGCCATTTTAAGAAAAAAAATTCATGTGAAGGGGAATGTCCTAAATGTCTTAACTTTTGAGATACAGGGTGGTAAAATTTTCAAAAAAAAATTATTTATTATTAATATTCCACTTTAGATATTTTAATCAAATTTGGCATACATGTACAATGTATCAAGAAGTTTTTTTAGTGTACCACATTTTTTTTCCACCAGTGGAATTCGTACAGAATTTGACCTGCCTATTTTTGGGATGGCTGTTGACCGGTTTGGCTCACACTCGGGCTAACATATTACTTATTTTTTCATTGAATTGATTTTTCACTATTTTGCCATTACACCATTAATTGGGGGTATTTTCTAAAATTTTTTGATCACAAAAAACTTTTTTTAAAAATTTTAAATATATTTTTTTGAAAAGTACCGCATTTACTTGACAGAACAAACAGGATTTTTTGAAAAAACAAATGCTTACTTGATAAACAACATTTGTAGCCATGGTCTGAAGTACATAACAACTTGCTATTGTTAAAATTTAAAAAAAAATAATAATAAATGGCACAGTTAAAGAAAGTTAAAAAAAAATTTTTCCCCTTGTTCGTACCCTACAACCCCCAGGATTAAAAAAAAATTTTGGGGTACGACCTCGTTATTCTTTCATCTCGTTGTTGAAATCATGTATATAAACACTTTTTAAAAAAATTTTAAAAAACTTTCCTTAAAAAATTTTAAAAATTTTGTATAAAGGGTAATTTTTAAAGGGTAATAACGCTTGAGGTCGATGGTGTGTTTTTCCCGAGGGCCTTGGCCCGAGGAATAAACGTTTATTATCCTTAAAACCCGTGGTGCCCTTAACGTTTAATTTCGACTAAAAAATTTTTTTTATGAGAAAATTTTGAAGGGGAATTTTAAAGTATTAGTTTAAACCAATTCAAGTACTAGCATTTTTCCCGGAAAAAAAATTTCGAAACGTAATTGTGGTAACCATGGTTGTAAGTTATTTGTCAAAAAAAACAGCACATAAAAAATAATTTTGCGATTGAGGCATAAAAATGTCCGAAGTGTGGAAAATACCCATCTTCCCAAGATATTTTAGTAAAGCTGCTGCTGAGCATGCGCTTGTGCCAGAAAAAAAGGGGTTTTTAGAAAAAAATTTCCATTTTGAAGCCTGATTGACGGGGAAACTGCGTGTGAAAAGTTTTGATGGCTTATTTTCAAAATTTGTCAGGGGGCATATTCTCCAAATTCCTTTGAACAAAATTTTTCAATGTTACGTAAAGAATTAATACTTCATAAGTAGATAAGAAGTAATGAAAAGCTGATTTCTCTTGGGGAAAAGTTCCTAAAAAAAACCCGGGAAAAAAAACACCTAAAAAAACAAAGGTTCTGACTCGCGAACAATTTATAACTTTTTTTAAAAAAAACGCCGACTGGAAAAAAAATTTTGGGAGATAAAGTTTTATTAGTGATAGGGGGATTCAGAGCTTGTAGAAGAGACAAGCTTGTAAAAATGAAGTTTTCCGATTTCGTGATATGGGGGTTTGCATATATTTAGACATTAAAAAGTAAAAAAAGGGGAAGCAAGGAGCTTTTTGGTTATTGATGACAGGGGGAAAGTGCGCGACAAAGAAAATTTTGGGGGTATCTGTCTTTGCGGGCCCAAAAAAGGACCCATAGATAGGTTTTTTTTTTTTCTATCGTGATGAACGATGTACTGTGCAGCCAATAGGTAAAAATACATTTGAAAATATACCCTAGATTGCCAATATTTGGGTTTACCCGATGCTAAGGCGTACACAGGTCATTGTTTAAGACGAAAAAAGGGGGAAAAATTCATTCTGAGGGGGAGGTAGTTCCGAGAGCTTAAAAAAGATTAGGAGGCTGGGGAAAGTTCTTTTCACGAGGTTACGTGGGGGGATAGTGAAAGCTCCAAATTAGCTTTTGCTTCCTTTTTTGTTGGGAAAAGTATTACTTTTAAATAACACAGCAACTGTGGGGGGTATGGAAATGTGGAATTTTCCGGTCAGTTTGAAAAAATTTACGTTTTACTTTAAAAAAAAATTTTTTTTTTGATAAGTATATTGTGTGTATGTTTGATTTTCGTAATAAATGCTTAAAGGAAGATAATTTATTGTGTATTTTTGGAAATTTGTAGGCCCTAGAGGGGTTTTTTTTTTTAATAATAGGGGGAATATTTCGTATTTAACTGACTTTGACAAATATTATTATTTGTCAAAAATATTTCCCTGGAAATTTAAAAATTAAATTACTTAAGCATTTAAACATTACAAGCTATTTGCTCATCGGATATAAGTCCTTTGCCCCTTTATTTGTTTTATTTATAGAAAAGACAGAATAACTTTTGACCTTACTTCACTTTGAATACCATATTTACCAATTCAAAGTTCAACAGTTGAAACAC
>JAHBCN010022107.1:0-13584 GCA_019359885.1 Listronotus oregonensis | reverse complement strand
TTTTAAAATTCTTCAACTTTTTTATTAATAATAATGCATACCTAAACCTAATAGTTTTTCCAATATTTCAATTTTTCTAAAAAGAAAATAATTTTCACACTTGCAAAAAATTACGATAGCGCCATTATTTTTGAAGGTAGATCACTCATATTTGATATTAGCGTTATTCGAAGATGACGTAAAAGATATATGCAACGGAATTTTAATTAGATGCTACAGGGTGTTCAAAATAAACGAATATATTTGGATCATTTTAAATTGAAAAATCTCGATTTTTTAAATGGCGCACCATATATATTATTATTTTTTCTGAAAGATCTTACAAAAACCCACAACTTTTATTAAGTATGTCATATACCTATTTTTAATACTTTGCGATTTATTTTAACTTTTCCATTATTTACCCTTCTTTCTGTCTAAGACTATTGCTATAACATTAGTTGGCCATGACAAAATGACATTGTCAAATTTTAACCTGACATCTGAGTAAATAAATTCATAAAATTTATTGTGGTATCAGTAAATTTAAAAAAAAAATAAGTATGGATTTTCCTAAAGCTGAATTAATTGATATGATTTATATACTGGGTGAGGCGCAAAGAAATACTTTGTTGGCAGTAAGACTTTACAAGGCGAAGTACCCTAATAGACGTGTACCGACTAGGCAATCTCTTCAGTGTTTAATGGAACGGTTTAATGCTAGTGGTAGTATTGAATATGAAAAACGGAAAGTGGTAAACCGGAATGCTACCAATGAGGAAAAAGAATTGGAAATTTTACTTCAAGTTCAAGATAATCCCCAGGTCAGTAGCCGTCAAGTAGCTAGCTTATGTGATACATCCCAATCTACCGTTAACCGCACCACTAGAAAACACAAATATCATCCCTTCCACCTGGAACTATACCAAGAACTTCTAGACCGCGATTTTGAACAAAGGGTAAACTTCTGCACCGTTATAAATGAAGCAATAGAGGCCGATCCAAATTTTTTGTCTAAAATAATGTTTTCCGATGAAGCTACTTTTCGCAGTAATGGTGCAGTTAATCGTCATAACATGCACTATTATTCAACAGTTAATCCAGTCTGGGTACGGGAAGTGCAAAACCAAAACCATTGGTCACTTAATGTGTGGTGTGGAATAAAACACTTTAATAATAATAATAATAATAATAATCTTTATTTCAAAATTATGTTCATAAAAAACATAAAACGAAATAGTGTCAAGTAAGATATTTCTACATACTAAATTACAAATTCCAAAAATTCTTTTATGTTATAAGGCTCGATGTCTAAAAGTAAACTGAATAGGGTCTTTTTCAGGATTTTGATATTTGTGATATTTTTAATTTTCTGCGGTAAACTATTGTAAAATTTGACACACGAGTAGTATGCTCCATTTTCCTTCATTCTTAATTTATGCTTAGGGTACGTGTAATTAACGGTTCTTGTTGGATACACCTTTTGTGGTTCACTTGAGTCAAATAAATGTCTATTTTTAAAAAAGAACAGTACACACTCCTGTATGTAAACTGCAGTCACGGTCAGTAACTTAGTCTGCTTGAATTTTCCCCTGCATGTTTCCAGTGGTTTTAATCCTAGAATTATTCTTAACGCCCTTTTTTGGCAAACAAAAAGTCTTTCGATGTCCCTGCAATTTCCATACAATATGATTCCATATCTAATATGTGCCTCAAAATTAGAGAAGTATACTGTTCTTTTTGTTGGGTTATCTATGTACTTGCTTAAAACCCTAAGTGTGTAGCAGACCCTATTCAGCTTGGATAAGACACATGTCCATCATAACAAAGATTATTATCTATAACTATGCCAAGAAACTTAGTACTATCCGTCAGATCTACAAACGTATCATTAATACACACACTTTCTGGTGCTTGTATTCTCGATCTGCTTGCCCGAAACAGTAAAATGTTGGTCTTTAGATTATTCAAAATTAACTTATTTTTGGTAAACCACTCATAGGACTTTGTCATAACCACTTTAGTACTATCAACAAGGGCAGGTAAACACTCAGCAGTTACTAACATGTTTGTATCATCAGCATAGTTTGTGATCTGACAGTTTTTGTGGCTTAATTCACTAATATCGTTTGTGTATATTATAAAAAGTAATGGCCCTATCACACTACCCTGCGGTACACCCAAAGACATCTCTATATTCTCTGATTCGACCCTATCCTTGCCATGGCCTATTATAACTTTTTGATGCCTGTGAGCCAAATAGGATAGACCCATTTTAATGCTTCATCACGAATTCCATATAATTCCAACTTTTGAGATAATATGTCATAATTCAAAGTGTCATAGGCTTTCGAGAGATCAAGAAATAGACCCAGAGGCAATTCTCCTCTTTCTAAAGAATCTAGTATGTTCTCAGTAAATTGAAAACCTGCTGTTTGTGTTGATCTACCCTTTAAATAGGCATGCTGAGTACAGTTAATTAAATTATTTTTTAACATATGATCCATAATTCGATTACACATAACACGTTCAAAAATTTTGGAAAAAGCTGACAATAAACTAATTGGCCTATAGTTTTCAATTTTTGTGTCATCGCCCTTTTTAAAAACAGGTACAATTAAAGCTTGTTTTAAGTCGTCTGGGAATATTCCATGTTTTAGAGAATTGTTAATAATATGAACTAGTGGTTTTAAAATGGCCGTGATGCAATATTTTAATATCGAGGTGGATATTTCGTCATGTCCACTACTAGCCTTATTTTTAAGGCCTCTGACGATATCGCAAATTTCTTTATCATCCACTAATATGAGCGGCAAGGTGACATGACACCTTGAAATCTTTGTGGTAAATGGAATATTCTCCAGTTGATCTAATAGTTTAGGAGCAGCTGTTGAATTATATTCATTAAATTTATCTGCTACAGATTTTTTATTACCCATTAATTTAATGTCTTGTTTAGATTTCCTACCAGTTATATTATTAACTATAGCCCAGGTTGTTTTTGCTTTGTTATCTGAGGTAGCTATTTTGTTATCATAATGTCTTTGCTTACACTTTAACAACAGATTATCGAACTCACGTTTTTTGTGTATACATGTCTTTATAGCTCTGATCTTTATTTTTTAGTATATACAGATTATCTAGTTGTGTTTTGCATACTTGTATCTCCGGAATTTGTTGCATATATTTACTTTTATTGAAATTTCTTATGGGTTGTTTTTAATGGGAAAGGATTTATTAAAATCTATCAATAAGCCCTTCATGAACTCAGTCCATTGTTGGTTAACTAAATTTGCATTTATCTCGTACACCCGCTTCCAATTTCTAGTTTTTAATTTTGTTAAGAAAATGTTTTTATTTTGTTCGTTAAAATGTCTGTTTTCTACATGTGTTGAAGATAAAGGTGCAATAAAGACAGTAATTTTTTGTGCTGTGTGATCTGAGATATGAGTATGCAAAACTTTAGAAATATAATCGCCCTTATAGTTGGTTAGAATATTGTCTATACAAGAACCACCATTAGCACTAATTCTGGTGACCTCAGATATCTTATGTTCCACATCAAAAGAGTGAACTATTGACAGCAGGTCGGACAATTTTTTATCATTCGTTAGAAAATCTATATTAAAATCACCAGCAATAATGACAGTACTATTATCAGAAGTGCTTTTTGTCAATAGTTCCTCCATCCTATCGTAAAACATTAGCAGATCTCCAGTAGGAGGTCTATACACTGACACGACTACAATTTTTTTATTTCTTGCTTTCCATTCGCAAGCACAACATTCTATGGTCCCTTCCACACTAATAGTATTTATGTCCACTCTTACTTTACAGTTGACTGACAGAACATAGTTACTAAACGAAAACCACTAATACCATAGTTTTCCAACTGTGTTTGTGTCTTCCAATGTTCTGAAACACACAAGACATTGCACTCCGAATTTTCCTGCAGTAATCCTTCAATTCGTGGAACACTGTTGCCAATTGATTGTAAATTTTGGTGTATCACAGTTATAGTGTTAGCTGCAGTGGTTTTGTTTACAGACTTTCTGTTTGGCCTAAAAATCACCTTTAATGTCGTAGTTTACGTTTCTTCTGGTTCTTTCCAATTTTCGTAAATAAGTTGGACATTTACGATCTCTAGCTGAGTGACATTTTTCAGTGTAGCCCATAAGGGTGCAATTTGGACATTTTAGTATTGATGCTAAACAGTTTTCAGCCCTGTGTTTATCGCCACATTTAAAACAACACTCTTCTTTATTGCAGTACTTGGCAACATGTCCAAATCCACAGCAATTATAACATTGAGATCCAACAAATGTGGTTTCAGCAAGATGGAGCTCCTCCGCATTACCATCGAGAAGTTCGAGAATTTTTAAATAATCATTACCCACAGAAATGGATCGGTAGAGGTGGATTCATTGGATGGCCCCTCGATCATGTGACTTAACACCACTAGATTTCTTTTTGTGGGGTATGTTAAAGATCGTGTTTATGTGAATCCCCTACAACACCAGAAGATATGGAAAATAGGATTCGGGACGCGTGCAGGAGAATAACACCGTTTATGCTAAGGAACGTCCAAGAAAATATACGAAAAAGACTAAACATGTGTATCCAAGTAGAAGGGCATATTTTTGAACATTTATTGCGCCATAATAATAATTAAAAATAAGTTAATTTGTAGTAATAGGTATTTATTATTATTTATTTTTTCTGTGAATTTAAAATTTAAAAATGGCCAACTAATGTTATAGCAATAGTCTTAGACAGAAAGAAGGGTAAATATTGGAAAAGTTAAAATAAATCGCAAAGTATTAAAAATAGGTATATGACATACTTAATAAAAGTTGTGGGTTTTTGTAAGATCTTTCAGAAAAAATAATAATATATATGGTGCGCCATTTAAAAAAATCGAGATTTTTCAATTTAAAATGATCCAAATATATTCGTTTATTTTGAACACCCTGTAGCATCTAATTAAAATTCCGTTGCATATATCTTTTACGTCATCTTCGAATAACGCTAATATCAAATATGAGTGATCTACCTTCAAAAATAATGGCGCTATCGTAATTTTTTTGCAAGTGTGAAAATTATTTTCTTTTTAGAAAAATTGAAATATTGGAAAAACTATTAGGTTTAGGTATGCATTATTATTAATAAAAAAGTTGAAGAATTTTAAAAGAATTCAAAACAAAATTTAAAAATAGGGTGTTTCATTTAAAAAAATTATGTTTTATTCGTCACGCTTTTTGAGCCACCCTGTATACTTTAAAATAATGTTAAATTGTGCATCCTAAGAATCTTTACATCTTTTGTATTTACTATTTTCTCATAACTTTTGAAACCAATGAAATAATGAACTTTACTCTATCGTTGACTCACCCTGTATGTAATTTAGTTATTTTTTAAATTGATTTTTACTTAACAATTATGTAAAAAAATATTTAAACATTATCAGAAAAAAGCTAGAAATCAAAATATTAGATGTTAACAAATTTTCATAAGAATTTTAGTAGTCTTGAATTAAGGACCTTAGAGTAGAACTCTAAAAGAAATATAGACACATCCGATAATAGAGGTGTGAGTTTTATCACGTCTTTTTTTTAGATCCTGATCACCTTATTTCTAAAGTTATTCTTCTTTCTTCCAGATCTAACAGCTACAAGCCAAATAAAAAATAAACTTCGAATAGTGTCACGTTACCAATGGGTAGCGCAACCTCCTGTTAACACCACAACGCCTCTGGTAACGCCAGTGCCGTACGTTATCATCCATCACACAGCTACAGATAACTGTTCGTCCATTGCGTCATGTGCGGGACATGTAAGGTAAGAAATGTTTATAAATGTATTTGCACAATAGAAAGAAAAACTCCAGGTCTCAACTTTAATTTTCAAATAAGACAACCTGCATATGTTTACATTTTTGGGTTCCTGGGAATATTCTGCGTCAAACACCACCCCATATGTCAAATTTTGACAGCATTAAAAAAATATACAAAATTCAAAGGTGCAAAAAATAGTTTGACTAAATAAAAGCTAACTTTATCAATATTTTTTCAAAGAAAAATTATTTTTGCCGTTCTTATTCTACCGTTATTATCTCCAAAAAAAAACGTAAATTTGTAATTGTCAAAAATAATTTAAAAATAAATTATTAAACAAACACAAACATTAGCAACAATAGCAATTCATAAAATTGAAAAGATACAAAATTTATAATAAGGTATTATTTTTAAACGCCGAATGATTACAAGGTTATAGTTATTATGCTAAAATATATTTTTTTAAAGAAGTTAAAACACTAAAAAAATTCATGTTTCCTCCTTTAGCTCTGCGATGAGTTGGCAACCCTATTTTTACTAATGGGGTGAACTCATATCCCATTTGAAAAAAACGGAGTATTTTCATTTTAAAATTTCAAATGCAATTAAATTTAGCTTAAAGCATTAACAGGGTGTTTTTTATTTTTGATAAATTAATTGGTATCAAATCATTAACTTTAGGTTTAAATTTTGACAGATAACAGGTGTCATTTTAGCTAGCGAGTCTCTACGTTTTTGTATCGAATTTAAAGCATATTCTAATGCTGACGCATAAATGTGTCTATATTACACGAAAGGTTATAACATGTTTTGACGCTATCATAACTTCTGTTTCATTCCACCTAAAAGTGTGAGTTTTGGTATATAAATTCACATAAGTGTTCCTATTAGGTAGCTGTAAAAAACTGAAAAAGTTGTATCAAGTAAATTCTGAAATATTCGATTTGGAACTGGACGATTGACCGACTGACTGATTCACTCATTGACTCATTGACTCATCAAAATTATGGGGTACTTTCCGAGGGAGTAGAAACTTAAAATTTGGTATGTAAGTAGGTTTTAGAACACAACATAAGGAAAAATTCTGAAAACTGCACATTTTTACTCGGAACGCTCTATAAGAGAGTTTTGAATGTTCGCTGATTAAACCTGAGTTTCAAAGGTCATAATTGTCTTAGAATTTAAAATGCGGGCAGCATGTTATTCCACTCATTGAAGAAAAAGGAGAAGAGATCATACTAAAAACACTAATGTAAAATAAGAACCATTGATACGCAATTTTTAAAAGACGCTGCATATTCTGTAAAAAATAAATTCTACAGCGCCGCCACACACCCTCACACGCGACGGCCACATATGAAAAAGAAAACACGGTTTTTTCGCGCTTCTAGCAGTCTTTTTTCGAAAAAGATTTGAATTTTACCTTTAAGGATAACATATTCAATACAAATTTACACTTATGGTTGAAAAATAGGCTGTTTTAAATGTTAATAAATAATTTTCCAAAACTTGTTTTCGCCTCTTCTATACCTGGTAGTCACCGGTATTAGAGGGCATATTATATATATTTTATTATATATAAATAAATTAAAATATAATAATTGTTTTTATTTTTTTTTATTTGGTATCTAAGATATCTTAAATGTATGTAAATGCAATATTTCGATAATTATACGTTATAAATTGGAGCTTTGTCTACATTTAGAAAGTTTCTTAATAAAACAGTGATAATTTTAACAAATTATGTTTTATTCTGCCTGCTTCAATTTTAGACAAATAACAAATATGTTTTATGGCTACTTATTACTAAAGTAATAATTATAATATATTACTAAAATAAAAATTATAATAAACAGGGAAACCTTTCGAGACGCTTAGGTCGAAAATTTGCTGTCGATTTTCTTGTTTAGAAGTAACTTACAACGGTGAACATATAGTAATGTTGTACGGCCCAATAAAATTATGACTGAAATCAAAAATGCATATATCTCCTGCCAGACAACCATAAAAATTTAATTTAAAATCCAGATAGAGATTTGTGCGATTCTAATTCCTTTGTTACGGTAAAATTCTGAATGAATAGTCTCCTAAATTTGGTAATTTCTGGAAAGTATTTTTATGGCTTGATCTACTGTGCAATAAACGTCTACGAATTTAATATTCAAAAAATTACAATGCAGACCGTATACTGATGTTTCTTTCTACTATATTTTTTAGTAGTAAAAGCCTTGCTAATTAAGATTAAACGGTTCCTGAAAAAAGTAATTCCATGCAACCAGCAATTGCAATTAACTTAGGTAATAATAATAATAATATTCTTTACAAATAACTTACAACGGTCAACATATAGTAATGTTGTACGGTCCAATAAGGTTAGGACTTAAATGCCAAACAAATTTAATTTAAAATACAGCTAGAAATTTGTGTGATAAATTTGGTAATTGTTGGAAAGAATTTTTACGGCTTAATCTACTGTGCAATGAACGTCTAATAATTTAATATTCAAAAAATTTCAATGCAGACTGTATACTGATGTTTCTACTATATTGTTTAGTAGATGAAGGCTTGCTAATTGACATTAAACGGTTCTTGAGAAAGCAATTCCTTGCGACCAACAATTGCAATTAATTTACGATGTAAAAAATAATAAGAACAGATAAATAATATTTACATTACAGTTTTTAACTAAACACAGATTATTCCTAGTGTTGTTTTGTAATAGCGACTTCTTGATTGTCACATATGTTTTCATAAGAAAATATATTTTTAAGAGTTCTATTTTTACAGGTATATTCAGACTTTTCACATAGAAAGCCAGAAGTTCTTTGACATTGGATACAACTTTTTAGTTGGAGGAGAAGGATCTGCTTATATGGGCAGAGGATGGACTATAGAAGGAGCGCATGTTTATGGGTAAGATATTAGTATAATGTTATCACCCTATATACAGGGTAATTTAAAATATATCCCTATAAATTAAGAGGGTTACTTAATATATCATTAAATTCACCATAACACTAGGGCCATAATTTATAAATAAGAATATAATTTTGGTATTAGAATTACCATTAGTATTAGTGGTAATTTTAATAACTTAACAAAATAGTGTTAATAAAACGTTTTTAACTGAATTTAATTCTGTTATACTCAAATAACTTTTTCTTCTTTATGTAAAAACTTTTTTATTATTTCAGATACAATGCTAGAAGTATCGGCATAGCTTTTATAGGAACATTTATAAATATAGAACCTCCCGAAATCCAGATACTAGCCTGCCAGAAGTTAATACAAATGGGTGTGGACCTGGGGTACATTAAAAAAGACTACAAGTTGCTGGCTGCAAGGCAACTGTCTGGCACTGAAAGTCCTGGCGCTGCTTTGTATAAAATTATGAAAACCTGGCCTCACTGGGATAAAGAACCTTAGTTGAAAAGGAATGACGAATTGTATATATAGCCCTAATATATAAAGTTGTACATATTTTATACCAATGTTAACTTTTTTATTACCGAAAAACAGAACGATTAACATCATAAATATACTCTGTACCAGAAAACCTGTTTAGAGAACCCCCTAAACAACAAAAACATTCCTAGAATCAAATTTAAACGTTTTATTACAACAACGTAAAGTATTCCTAAACGTATCATTTAAGCTACTGGCAACACATTGTTTTGCTATAAAATGTCAACCCGAAAAATATTACAAAGCAACATTACCAGAATATTTAAATAACATTTACGCAACATTGTCAGAAACGAACAAGTTACAAATATTTCCGTTACATGCAACGTTTTAGAAACATTGGCGATATTTGGCCAAGAGGACATATATTTAACATTATTGCCTATCCAGGCAAAAGTCTACAGGTATAATGGACAGTGCTGGATTAACCACGTGGCAAGGGTAGCAATTGCTACGGGCCCCGCATACTTAAACCCACTCATCTCTGCCTAAGCATATTTTTTTAAATGAATTTATTAAGATGTGGTATATTGAATTTACTTGATGACAGAAAAACGTGAAACGTTACAACTTTTGCTACTAAGTCAATCCACGTCAGACAATCGGTAACCGACTATTATTACCTTGGCCACCTTGGCGTATATAAATATCAAGGAAGTTTAAAGGTGTATGGAAGCCCAATGCTATGGCCCATTCGATCAAAAAATGTCCAGCCCAGTATGAAAATAACTGTCAGTGTTGGCTCCGCCGATTCTGCGCAATAACAAAATTCCACGAAATAATTTAATGTGTTCCCTTCTTACACACTGATAAATCAGTGTGTAGTTAGGCAACACATTATACTTTTATGAGAGCCGTAGTACCGTTTTTGGTCTTAGGTTGTCTAAGGTTTTTGGCGCAAGGGCGCGCGCGGCGCCTATGAAAATATATCTGCGCTGTATAGTCAACCGTCGTCGTCTCATCATTCGTCATTTTGGTTGTGGTTTGTGCCCTTTGCGCCGTATTAGGGCAAGTTTTTAATTGCATCGATGGATCCAGCGCATTAAGCGCTAATTCATCGAACCGTTTTTAAACTACCACTAGAGAGTCCAATGGATTTCATCAAAGCGTTTTTATAAAATACTTGAGCAAAAAAATATAAATAAATACGGAAGAGAAACACAACAATCAGCTAATTGTAAGTATTGACAGTTGCAGAACAAATAGCAAAGCATTTTTAAACATTTCGTTTTAATTAGTTCCATTAGAACTTCTCATGACGTCATTTGACGTTCAGCGCATAAATTCAGCGTACTTTTATCGATGGAATAAAGAACTTGCCCTTAGTTTCGATTGTTTTGCTTTGTGTGAGTAACTATATTTTGTGGTTGCAGAAGTTTTTTGGATTGATAAAAACATTCTTATTTTTAATATATACAGGTCCCTCTAATTGAATAAAAAAAAAGTACAATTTTATGTTAAAGTTTCTTTTGGCTTTTTCTGTATTTGTTTAAAAAGAAATTGGATTTTTGGTTTCTTAAACTTACATTATCAACTTTTTAAGCTCGACATACTGTAGACACATAATATTTAACGGATACTGTTACAATGGATACCTAGGTACCAAAGGTTACTAAACATTTTTAACCACTGTTATTCTGTCTCATGAATGTTTGTTATTAGTGAAAAGTATATGCCTAAAAAGCAGTTATAATTTTTTTACTTTTTAATGTACAACCAGAATCTTAGGATTAGATTAAACTCATTTACACTATCTTGCCCTTCTTTTATCACAAAATTGGTTATAAGTACATGAAACTATCATACAATGTTTGAAATTTATTTTAAAAAATCGTGTTTTTATTTATTTACAAAGATTTTTGGTAAAAATACAAAACTCACAAAAATATCGACCAGTTAAATTGAAGGCTTCCTTCCATATTATATCAGATGATATAAAATCCAATATTACACAATAATTTTAAATATTCTATGGTAGTATCGTTTAATAACCAACAATTTTGTGCAAAAAAAACAGTAAATGCTTGAATTTGACATTTGATGATGTCAACTTTATAGATAGTAACAAAGAATTATGGAAGTCTGGCTCTGACCTACTATTGATTGCGCAAACTCCGCGGGGCCAATCCCCCTATTCCCGCTGCCCTGCACGCCTGGACAATTTTGTTCTACAGTATTGGGCTTCCATACACCTTTAAACTTCCTTGATAAATATCGAATTTCATACGATAAACGCACAAGTTCTACAAAAAGTTGCTTGTATCAACGTGTAGAATGTCAGTCGGCTCGATAATCAGCTCTACAAAAAGTCTGACGTATGCAAGTACTCTTACCCGAACCTTAGTGTGGATGTGTAGCAGGATTGAAATGGCTCGATTTAAAGTGTTAAAATTACCTATTTATTTGTAAGATTAACAGTCTACATTATTTTTAGTATAATTTGGTAACCATATACCAAAAACCCATTTTGTAGAATTTAAGTATATTAAGTTATAGAAGTTATGACTAAAAAAATATTTTATTGCTTAAGAGTGGTTTCCTTCAATTTAAATTTTCATAACCATTTCGTTATCCTGACATAGTAAGATCATTACCAAATGCATAAAAAGCAATGCATAAAATAAACTATTTCCAGTACCAAAGAAGTTTAAATTCCAAGGCGCGAGAGTCTTACCCATGTTTTTTTTTAACTAATGTTAGGTATCCTACCCTTTATCGGTACAATGGACGCCCGACCAATGGAGAGAGGGCGGTATCAAAAGCTACACTAATAAAGATGAATTTTAACATATTTCTAAAAGTTGGCGAAAAATTGTTAGAATTGTGGCAAAAACATGGGCGATAGCTCATTTGATGTGAAATCCAATTTTGAGAAGGACATTTTTTTCTGGAAATCAAAATCTTAATTTGTTATTATTAATAAACATAAAAAAAGGGTCTCAGCTTTTTGATAGTAACTCAGTAAGAATGAGCGATATCGAAAATCGGAAAAATATTCTTAAAGAGGAGGAAATTTCTTTTAAAAAGTTTGGACTCCCAGAACTCTAGCCCCATAGACAATTATTTTATTTAATATTGAAAATAGGGTTACGCGTGGCTGCTGTCGCCTACGTTAGAAGGGTACGGTACAACCCAAGAAATAATTTTTTTGAGTGTAAAATATTAATATCCAAACACTAAAAAAAGTCCCCTTGGAATTTTTTTTTATTGATTTTTCAAGAAGTTAAGAGATTATTAACCAACTAATTTTTTCCCTGAAAACCCTGAACCCACAGCAGACCAAGGGCCTCTTAATAGAATTTTCTACAAGCCCTGCGCCTGCTTAATCCGGCACTGATAATGGATACAGAAACCAATCTGTGGAGCTGTAGACCGTGTTTCTGATAGAAATAAGGTATTATATTTAATAATGATAATTTGTGTGAAGATTATACCTGTCAAATTTAATCTGCACAGACAAGAATAATAAAAAAGAAAATTTATAGGTATAAAAATTATAGTATTTCAGATTTTACCTTAATGTAAAAGTGTGCATCTGCCTAAATCTTTCTTACCTATATGATTTTAAAGTAGTTTTATTTTTCCGCACTGAGTAAGCTCAGTGGCTTTACAACAGTGTATTCAGTTTGTTCACTGGCATTGGGGGAGGGCACCAAGGTTCAAAAATTTAGTACCAAACAACTTTTTTCATTGTTTGGTCAGTAAAATGTCAAAGTCGCTGCCTGGAGCCCGCCTTCTCCCAAAATTTACCTGCCTAAACATCGATTAGATGCTGCTAATATAAAAAGTATAGACAATAGTGATCAGGACCTAATAAGAAGGAAAATATATTGTCTTTATGAAGCGGATAAACTGAAAAAGAAGCTAGACGAAGACGAAACCAATATAAATATTAGCCGTGCCACCCTCCATAGAGTTGTTTGTAAAATGGGATTTAAATACCGCAAAATAGACAAAATACAAGTAGTAATGGAATCGCACAGATTACGCACTTGGAGATTTAATTACCTTCAAGAAATTAAAAGATATAGGTTAGAAAACAGATCCATAATTTACCTTGATGAAACATGGTTCGATACATACGACACAGTATCCAAAGGATGGGTTGATTCCAGTCAAAACTGTCAGACGAAAGCACCTTCAAATAAAGGAAAACGCATTACCATAATACACGCTGGTTCAGAAGACGGATTTGTCCCAAACTGCTTGCTGTTGTCTGCAAAGAATATTAAGGATTCTAGCTTGGATTATCATGAGGATACAAGTACAGAACTTTTGAAAACTGGTTTCAAAATTATCTTTTAAAA
>JAHBCN010022106.1:0-13649 GCA_019359885.1 Listronotus oregonensis | reverse complement strand
AGTATACATTGACTTTGAAATGGGATTTAAAAAATTTTCCTTCATCTTACGATAACTTCAAAAAAACGCTTCGTTATCTTTCGCCTTTTTTTTTTAAAAACAATTAACCCCCATTTTTGTAAACCTTTATCGTTTAGCAAACTATTGAATGAATTTTCACAATTTTCGAAAGTTATTCAAAAGATTTCCAATAAAATACGGGTTTTCGTAATTTTTGTTTTCATGCTGTAGAGTTTTTTAAAAACAGGATTAAATGTAAAACACTAAGAAATCATAACTCTCTAAAATGTTAATTATATTTTTACATTATTCACGTTCATCTTTTTCATTCGAAAAAATTTTTTTTTGGGGTAAAATTTTTTTTATGATTAATAAATAATTTTTCTTTCCCGCTAATAAAGGCCCTTAAGCCATCGGGTGGGACATACCTTTTTAAGGGTAATTAAATATTTTTCAGATGAATTCATTTAACATTGTCCAGGTTTTTTTAAAAAAGTTTATTAGTCTTTTTTTTGTAATCACCAAAACACTTGCGAATCTGTGGGGTACCTTTTTTAAACGAGCTTAAGTTGAGGTCAATCCGTTAAAGTTTCTAAAATACATTTTTTTTTAAAATTTAAATAAAAAGTTTCCCCCCACTCCTTTATTTACAGAGGAAAAAAAAAAAGGTTTTAAAAAAAAAGTGGTAACCAATGAATCATCGACTAAAACTGAAAAAAAATGTTCCGTTTAATAATGCATTTTGTCGCACACGTTTTAAACGTTTATATCTCACCAATTTCACCGTCATGCAGTAAATTAAAAAAGCAAAATATCTCTAATTTAAAAAGCTACAAATTGATACCTTAGTAGTTTTAACGTATCCCCCTTTTAGTTTTTGAGTTATTTTCAAGAAAAGGTCATTTTTTATTATAATTCTATAATTTGATTTTCACTTGCAACTTATTATTTTTTTAAATTTAAATCGGTTAAATTTTAGAATGCATTTATGATACATAGATAAAAAGAATTGAATAAGGGGGCTACGCCTCATTTTAATTAGGGTGGTAATTATATTTGCGAAGATTTTGCACTCAAAAAATTTTGGTCTAACCCTATTTTAGTCATAACTCACTCAACTTTTATAATACATACCTACCTTTTTTTTTTTAAAAAAAAGATATTTTCGAAAAATACGGGTTTTGGTTATTTTCCTTTTTAAAAATTTAAAATTTTTTTTGTTTGATGAATAAAGCTAACCTTTTTAAAAAAAAACAACTTGATTTGTATTAGTCTCACATTACAAAAAAAAAATTTCATCCGTTTTTTTTTAAATACAATTTTGTTTTTATTCAAGTTATTTGCAAAAAAACGATTATAAACGTTTTAAATTTTTTCACGAAAGAGTCCACTTTTATCGGGAATAAATCGAAAATATGCATTTTACAAGAAAAATGAAAGACATTTTTTTTTTGATTTTTGTGGTCAAAAAAAAAAAAAATTTACCCCCGAGATGATTTGGCAACCACCCCCCAAAAGGGGGAAAGGGGCCCCCTTTTTCAGATTTTGATCTTTTTATGTTTCACCTACTTCTTTCCCCAAAAAATTCATGCATTTTGAAAAAATTTTCTAAAAATGGTTTCAAAAATTTACCCGATTTTATTACAGCTGGTGCTAATAAGATGTAATTGCAGCTAATAAGTCAACGATAGACTTTAATACAGACTGTAATGCATTATTACCATCATAATCCCGAAATACCTTTATAGTAATCATCATCAATCGCCTGACTAAACCATCGTCGAGAAAAAAGTGGTTTTCGCGGTTATTCAATGCCTGAGTGAGCTCCTACAACCATCATCGACCTGATGTTTTATTTATCAATTATTAAGCATTCTTTCGAAAACAAAATGGTTGCCATATAAGACTTTAAATCTGTCAGATTACAAGACAATGATGACAAATACTTATATGGCGGAATGACTGCCGAATTTCAATAATTCGGTGATTTTTAAATGAACGATATACGCCAAGGCGGCACGTTTAAAAGGAAAACAGTTAAAAGTTATTTTATTAAATAAATTATTGTTCAAACTTACATAAATCGTTTTTTCTCGTAATTGGTCCAATGAGATTCGAATAAGTGAATTTATTTTTTTTATGGAAAAACGATGAGTTGTCTGAAAAAAAGTCAAGTAACCAAATCTGTTTTAAATTGACCAAGGACTCCAAAAATAATTTTTATTTTAAGAGAAAGTAGTGTCGAACTACTTTTTCTTCAAAAATATCTAGTCAAGTCCAGTACGGACGCCACTATTGGAAATAAAAAAATTTTTTTAGGTCAAAAAATGCTCTTTAATGCATAAACGCCGTACACCAATTTTCATAAAAATATTTAAAGTGGTATGAAAATGACAATAAAAAAAAATTTCTTTAAAATCTTAACACCCTGTATCTCAAAAGATAAGACGTTTAGGACATACATTCATATGAAGTTTTTTTCTTAAAATGGGTCCAAGAATCACCCCCTTAATATTAGCATGTTATTAAGAAACACCCTGTATAATTCTGTTAGATATTTTATTTACATGAAGAAATGTCCAAAAATGTGTGCCAAATTAACTCAACTTTATTCTTCAGGCAATGAAAGGTATTCAAACATTATTCAACTTGACAAATTAAATTTTAAGAACATACTAATATGCCTTAAAATAATACGTTACCATTTAAAAAGGGATTTCCAATCACTGTATCGTTTTATCTAGCCGTAAAAAGCGTCATCAGAATCACGAAATTACTGATATCTTTAGGAAAAAATAGTAATTCCTCCAAAATAAAACAAATCAAGCTCTGATTCCAAAAGCTCATTTACCAGTTTGTTTTATAGTTTCTTTTGTTTTTTGAAAATTATAATTTAAATAAAATTTTGTGTACGAAACGAGAACATTTCAGGTAAATTTCTGAAGGGTACGAAACGCGAGTGTACGAGACAAATTTAAAAGCCGTTAGTTCTGGTCGGTCATGGTTTCTTTCTCGCTTCTAACTATAGACCTATATCTCTTCTTTCAGTTGTTTGCAAAGTAATGGAAAAATTCATGAACTCCCAAATCTTAAAATATCTGGAAAAACATAAGATCTTACATGATAGACAATAATAATATGGATTCCGTCAAAATAGATTCACAGCTAATCTTCTTTCCTTTGTCTCACACAACTGGAACAAGTCCCTTGAGTTTCTTGGTGAATCCCAGATCGTTGCTCTTGACATATCCAAAGCTTTCGATCGGGTCTGGCATGATGGGCTTCTTAACAAACTTCCTTCTTACGGTCTTCCACCTAAGCTTTGCTCTTGGCTTTCCAGTTTCCTTTCTAATCGACGTATATCAGTTAGTGTAGATGCTCATTCCTCCAGCTTCTACCAAATTAATGCTGGGGTGCCCTAGGGCTCAGTGCTGGCACTCACGCTGTTTTTTCTACACATTAACAATCTTCTCTTTTCCACAATCAATCCCATTCATAGTTTTGCTGACGATAGTACCCTCCACTCTAGTATTCAATTTTTTGAGACACCATGTAATTCTGCAGTAACAAGCAGTAACAAGCGCAGGTCAATGCAGATATCTCTTTCACAAGACCTCAAACTTATCTTGGATTGGGGCGCCAAAAACCTTGTTCAGTTTAATGCCTCGAAAACACAGTCATGTTCGCTGTCGCGAAAAAAGTCTGCCAATACTCATCCCTTACACATGAGCGGCCAAGTTCTGCAGAACAAAGAGTCGTTCAATCTTGTCGGCGTTACTTTTGAGAATAACCTCAACTGGCACAAACACATTACATCCATAGCCTCGGCAGCTTCAAAAAAGCTTGGATTCCTCTTCCGAGCCAGAAAATATTTCTCTTCTTCCAATCTGTACACTCTGTATGTATCCCAAATCAGACCCTCTTTAGAATATTGTTCTTATGTCTGGAGAATGGCGTCCCCTACAACACTTAGCATTCTGGACTCCATTCAAAGAAAGAGCCATTCGTCTTATTAATGATCCAACGCTCACAGAAAGACTTCCTCTTCTTGCCCACCGTCTAGCTGTGGGGGATCTGTCGCTCTTCTACTTTCAAGGCTTCTGCTCAGAGGAATTGACCAGTATAATTCCTTCTCTGGCAGCTCCCAACAGAGCAACACGTAGTGCAACTTTCATGCATCCTTTTACAGTTCAGTTAGGAGGCCCCGAACTTCCCGCTTTCTTCGTTCCTTCATCCCTAGGGTGTCAAGACTATGGAAACTGCTGCCCGCAGAAGTTTTTCCTTCTCCTCCCAATCTCCAAATATTTAAGTCCCGTGTGAACAAACTCCCTCTCACCACACTTAAGACACCCACGGTACGTTAGTACTTAGGCATCAGCCTTCGTGGACTGTCCCAAGATAATAAAAAAAAATAATAATAAATCCTAAAACTAAAGCGTTCGCAGACATATATTTATTAAAAGTTTTTGAAAACAAAATGTTGATCGACTTCACTTCACTCTTTATATCGATCCAAAATCATTATCGATAATACCCCAGCCCTACTTAATAAAAATAAAATCGTCATAAAATTGTAATTACTGTATGGGTTTAATTATTGTCACCGGTACAATAACATACGACATGTAGAACATGTTTTTTTTGAGACATAATTACTTTTTTTACTTCTTTTTAATTTCATATTAATGTCAGTTTAATTACTGTCGCTACATGTGTAATATGTGTGTTTTTTATGTCAAAATGACGAAAAATAACAATTATTTGCTGCTGTTTGTACAACGTTTTTACCACATTACAGCAAGGTGAAATTTATTTGAACTGTATACTGCCCATCCAAAAAAAGGCGCACTAAAAGTTTGAAAAAAATATATATATATATATATATATTATATATATATATATATATATATATATATATATATATATATATATATATATATATATATATATAATATATATAAAATAATATATTATATTATTATTTCAATTTTAATTTTGGATTTTGAATAGGTTTTACATAAAATTACAATATAAATTTTGATTTTATTTGTTTTGACGTTTCGCCTTCATTTTCGAGGCATTATCAAAAAATTTTTCTTGTTCTATTCTAAAACAAAAAAAAAACAAAAAATAAATATACAATACAATTATGGTACAAACAAGGAAGTTTAAAGGTGTATGGAAGCCCAATACTGTAGAACAAAATTGTCCAGGCGTGCAGGGCAGCGGGAATAGGGAGAATTTGCGCAATGAATTGTAGGTCAGGGCCGGATTTCCATAATTCTTTGTTACTATCTATAAAATTGACATCATCAAATGTCAAATTCCAACATTCACTGTTTTTTTTTTTAATTTTTTGCACGAAATTGTTGGTTATTAAACGATACTACTATAGAATATTTAAAATTATTGTGTAATATTGGATTTTATATCATCTGATATAATATGGAAAAGAATAGATGGCGCCACTTTACTGCCTTCTATTTAAATGGTCGATATTTTTGGAAGTTTTATTTTTACCAAAAATATTTGTAAATAAATAAAAACACATTTTTTAAAATAAATTTCAAACATTGTATGATAGTATTATGTACTTATCACCAATTTTGTGATAAAAGAAGGGCAAGATAGTGTAAATGAGTTTAATCTAATCCTAAGATTCTGGTTGTACATTAAAAAGTGAAAATTTTTATAACTGCTTTTTAGGCATATACTTTTCACTAATAACAAACATTCATGAGACAGAATAACAGTGGTTAAAAATGTTTAGTAACCTTTGGTACCTGAGTATCCATTGTAACAGTATCCGTTAAATATTATGTGTGTACAGTATGTTGAGCTTAAAATGTTGATAATGCAAGATTAAGAAACCAAAAATCTAATTTATTTTTAAACAAATGGTATTGCCAATTACCAAACAAATACAGGAAAGGCAAAAAGGAACTTTAACATAAAATTGTACTTCCTTTCATTCAATTAGAAGGACCTGTATATATTAAAATTTGCCTGGTCGGCCAAGTAATCAATAATTTTGATCCTTTAAAAGAGTCTACTAAATTATTAAATGAAACAAAAGTACCTAATTGTAAACCTTATTTCTTTTTAATAATCCACAGAAATACACAAATATTGTGGAAATCATCTAAAAGATAGTTAAGATTGCCTTACTTTTCTCACTAATATTTCCTATGAAATTTTCATTTTCTATTATTCATAATTGATATATTATTATTTATTCGGTTACCTAACGTTACGTCTTATAAGAAGCACCTAATTTAAATATAAGAAATACTTACCTAAAGTTAAAAAGACGGGTATGTTACCCTTGGATTTGCAAGACAAAACCATACAACCTCTAGTCATTTTGTTACGATATTATAAGTAACAAACAATAAACACAAAATTATAGTCACAATTTAATAAACACTAATCACTAAAATAAGAAGGTTTTTATCAATCCAAAAAACGGTACTCCAGCTCATAAAATTATAATGTGTTGGCTAACTTCACACTGATTTATCAGTGTGTTAGTAGGCAACACATTAAATTATTTCGTGGAATTTTGTTATTGCGCAGAATCGGCGGGGCCAACTCTGACAGTTATTTTCATACTGGGCTGGACATTTTTTGATCGAATGGGCCATAGCATTGGGCTTCCATACACCTTAAAACTTTCTTGGGTACAAACGATACATATACAGTTAGAAAACTTACGTACGTATTTTGTCGAAGCATGTGAGTGGCTATTTTGTTTTTTTTTTGTTCTTAGAATAGAACAAGAAAACATTTTTGATAATGCCTCGAAAATGAAGGCGCAACTTCAAAACAAATAAAATCAAAATATTATATTGTAATTTTATGTTAGAACCTATTCCCAAGAAAATTAACCAAATTAAAGATATATATATATATATATATATATATATATATATATATATATATATATATATATATATATAATAATATATATATATATATATATATATATATATATATATATATATATATATATATATATATATATATATATATATATATATATATATATATATATATATATATATATATATATATATATATATATCGGGGTCAAATACTGATATCCGAATTTAATTAATGGCGGCTCGAAAGGGAGGGTAGAAAAAAAAATTAATAAAAAATTATTTGGCTTTTCTGCAGAACAAAGATATAGAATTTAAAAGTAAATCAATTTTATAGAGAACTAAACTTTTATAATATATATTTTATGTGTTTTGTTATTAATTTTGCAAGAGCAGACTAGCTCTTCAAATATATCAATCAATGTCCTTAAAATAATTGATCTGTCACCAGCTTATATACCGGGTGACTCAGCGAACATGTAACAGCCCATAACTTTCTTATTTATTAGAATTAATTTTTAATATTTGGGTGATGTTCCTATTATAAGGACACGCTTTTAATGACTAAATAAAACCAATTTTTTCTTTTTCGGTTTAACCGGAAGTACCCCTAAATTTAAAATTTTAAACAGCAACCTGTATACATTTTAAGCCAACCTGATCCGCCTTAAAATTCTCTTTTCAACCATGTATCACACTTGTCATTTTATTTCAAAATGGCTGTCAAAATAGATTTTTTTCTCCAAATTTTAGTAGGCCATGACGTGACAATTACAAATTATCAGCATGTAAAAGGTGTTGAGATGTGAAGAATTTTAAAAAGGTAAAAAGGTTTTTTTTTTGATTATTTTGCTTAATATCTCAAAATCCAAAATAGGAGACTTTAATTTTTTTAAATTTAACTTTAGTTTAAACATTTAATATTTTATATAGTTTATCAAAATTGGTATGCACAACTGACCTTTTTATAGAATCGCAAAATTATACATATCTACATGATTCGCAAATCCTTATAATAAGTATAAGTACAGGTAACAATAATGCGCCAAGTAAGCAGTGTAATACTTCAGCATAGAGATAACAAAAATGTTAAACATATTATGAAATCCATGAATCCATGAAATGAAAACACAATTTTTTGGTACAAATCAAAGAACTTTTATTAATAATTACACCTATAACACAAAGGTGAACTAAACAATTATCATAGAGAAATGTAGATATGTATAATATTGTCTTTTTAATAAAAAACTCAGATTTTCATAGTTCTGATAAATTATATGAAATAGTAAATGTTTGACTCAAAGTTACAATAAATAAGAATTAGAGTTTCCTATTTTGGATTTTGAGATATTAAGCGTTAAAAAAATACATTTCTAAAATTTTAAAAATTAACCTCTATTCCTAACTCTTATTAATTAGATTAAAATTAACCAAAATCACAAATATTTTTACGCCTTATTCTTCACATCTCAACGCCTTTTACATGCTGATAATTGAATTTTTAATGACAAAAATTTGTTATGGTGACCAAAAATATATTTCTCACAGGATATAAAGATGGTCAATGGTCACTGAAAAATCCGCTTATATTATGTGCTAATTATTTATATGCTCTAGTACCTAGCATGAAAGTCCTGTGCCCAGTTCGGTATTAATTGTCCCGTATACCAGCTCGCTGTGCCCAGATAAGTATCGCCCGAAATATGAACTAAAAACTCTGTCTACTCTCTCGCTTACGTAAGCAAATAAGCGCAATATCATATTAAGTCTTTCTTGTGCCATGGTGTACTAAAACCAACGAATTCTTGGATAGAAATAAAGTAAACAAACCTTGTTTGGCATTAATATATTCAGGGGGGCAAGGAGGGATAGTTCTTGTAAACACACTGCAGTGGCAACATTGATTAAAGACACTGAATAACATAACTCCGGAAATAATAACTTTTTCAATATTTATGGCATTCCACCATAAATTACATTTTTATAAATCGATGATTCTTTATTGTTGAAAATTATTTTTAAAGCCGGAAAACTATTTTTATTAATTATCTGAAGTGACAGACAGATATGCCATTTACTTTAGATGCTCAATTCGGTTGCTGTTGATCAAGTCAGTTTACAAAACGTGTTATTGAATAATATAACCTACTAGAAAGAGATAAAATGACATCAAAGTGCCGTACAACACCTGATTTACTATAATTTTTTATTAAACGAATGCAGCAGCTGTTCTAAATAACCTTGTTGCCGGTGCTTGGAACTGTCATATTAATAAATGTTTATATTTAAATCGATGTTGCCTATATTAACAAAAAAAACAATATTTTTAAATAATTTTATTACATTTTCAAGGTAATTTCCTGATTCTGGTTTTTGAGATCTGGAAATTTGTTTACGTTTTTCCAAAAAAACAAACAGATCATATAATAAAACCTGCTACAAACTGGCATCGTTAATTCCAGTCCGAAGTAGTTGACAAAAACATGATCATGTTTTTCGGCTAACAAATATAATAAAATTTCCCTTTTATTTTCGTAAACTTTGAACAAAACGATCGTTCACAAAAATGACGCACAGGTGGCAGAAAGAAACCCAAAGTTAGAAGCAAAAACCGGAGGCGATGAAGTGTCCAAATAACGGCTGTAAACACAAAGCCGCTAGTTGCACTGTAATAGTGCAGTTCGAATCCATTTCGGGAATAGACTGTTTCCACCAATGTTTCATTTCTTGCATAATAGCAATCTTTTTACTTGAAAAGACAGGTTTGTGACACCATTTTTTTCAATTGTATATTAATAGCCTGAAATTAAAAATGTAAACAGAATTTTTCTATCGACCATAGATGTGAATAGTTGCACGATAATATTAATACCAAGAAAAACATTAAAAAGGCAAATAGAGTGGCTCTTTGCTTCCTGATTATTGCTTAAAATTGTAAAGGGATACTCCCGACAAACAATGTCCCCGTGAAACATCAAAAACAATATTTTAAGGTCTATATCTATCGATATATTTTAGCAGAAAACAACAAAAAACTCTGGAAAAAATTTAATGCCATTTTCCCCTTGCATGTTTTATATAATAATCATCTTATTTTATCTATGTCCCAAAAAATTGGTAATTTTTGTAATTGTAACATTACCTTATTAAAATTACAAAATTATGTTTTTTGAATTTCCTTTATTAACATATTAAGAAAACATAAACTGTCTTATTACAGGTAGACTAAAAACTCAAATGGATGCATTTATTCGTGTGGTATTTATATGCCCATCAAGTAGCATTTATATTCGCTGCCAAACCCTTTACAATAAAGATGAGTCTCTCCCAATCACCTTTATTACACCTATCAACTAACCCAGCAACCCACCTAAGAGCAAATATTTTAATCCCTATTAAGATGGAAATATCAATGATAAATATTCCTTGGACTTGCAAAACATATTATATAACAGCACGCGAACCCATTACAACTTCTTTTAACTTTGCTTTGCATATTTTTTGAGTGCATTAAGAATTAGGTCTTATTTTTAAGCCACGTGACAAAAACGTAGGTGCATATGATTAAAAAAAGGGACGCTAGATGATTTGCATATCAGCTGCCTTGTTTACCCTGGTTAAATGCCTTGGTGGGTTAAAGACGTATTAACTTATGTATTGTAAAGTGTGTATGTATTTGGTCCACGTGCCAATTGGAGAAAATGTTTGAAATGGAAAGATAAACAGTTGTACTTGGGTTACGGTATTTTACTTAATAGACGATCCATTTCAATAGCACAATAAATTTGTTAAAACTTAATAAAAAAACATCTTATTACCCCTACTTTTGGAATTTACTTTAACATACGACTTATCCTAACTTTTAAAAATTACGTCCATTAAGTAACCGCCATCAGCTTCAATGCCCTTTTCAAGATTGGAGAAGAAATGGTTCATGACACGATGAAGCAAAACCTGATTATTCGACGGACTTTTTTAGGTATTCGGACTTTGAGTTCTGAAATGTTTTCTGAAATGTTTTCTGGACGAGTTGCAAGAAAACCTTCGCCATTAAATAACCCCACACAAAAAATTTCGGGGACCTCGAAGGCTAATTTAAATACCCAAACCGTGCAATGCGTCGCCCATTAAACACTTCTTGCAGAATTCCTAAGGTATGTGCCATTGCTTTACCTGAAATAATAATGCATTATTTTGTAATTCTCTTCTTTGTTTCTCCTACTTACTTTAACTCTAAAACACCTGGTAAACTGAATAATCCACGAGGATTTAAGATTAGATTAGATTATTTGAGCGGAGATGGCAAAAATGACCTCCACCACTGCAACCTTAGCAGATTTATTATGGTTTCTCCTATCATTCTTTAGAGTACCTTGTCCAGGCCCGTCTTCTTAACTAGACTCCAGAGTCTTGACACTGGCCACTCCATATTTCTCGCTGGTTTTGGCTTTTCCTCACCAAGCCTAGTAAACCTAACCCTACATAGTGCTTCACCGTGGCACTACACATGTACGGCTGTTTCTTCAGCCTCCTGGCAGAACCTACACAGGCTATCCTCCACCAGGCCTATTCTTTCCAGGTGCTTGTTGAGTTTGCAATGTCCTGTTAGTTGACCTACCGTTATCCTTACGACCTTACGACTGTGGCTTAGTAGGTCCGAAGTAAACTTGGCCTAGTAGGTCTTAATGAACTGCTTTGCCTGTCGTTGTCCTGGTGTTTGTACCCACCAGTTTTGAAACTCTCTGTCTACCCAACTTTTAATAGATGCTTTAAAGAGGCCTGCCGAGATTCTACAGAATGGCTCCGGGTCTATCATTTCCATGGCTAATCCTCTTTTGGCTAGGTCGTCGGCCTCTTTGTTACCTGGGTGGCCCTCGTGGCCTGGTACCCAGGCTACCGTAAGTTTGTTTGCCAAGCCGACTTTTTCCAGGGCCTATCTACAGTCCCCCACTAGTTTGGAATTAACTTTGGAGAACTGATGGCCTTCAGGGCCGCTTGGTAGTCTGAGTAAATGACGATGTATTTTCCTTTACTTCCTTTTTCTTTAATCCGCACGGCGCAATGCATTATTTCTGCGATTTCCGCTTGGAAAACCGTGGCGTGCTGACCTGAGGACTTAAACTAAACATTAAATTATGTGTCAAAACCTAATAATAATTTCTTACAAAAATCAATTGTTTCCTAGTTTTGTGACAGGGGCCTTTTCTATTAATAACATATTGATTCATCAATCAATCCTAAAAGCTATAGAATATAATGATATAGAAAAACACGTACCGACTTATCTAATATATACAATATTTTTTTGAAATAAATTTCATTCCTGCATGCCTGTCCCCGTGCGGAAATCTGGGTGAATAATTTTAAGCAATTTATCGACAGAAAGGGTTGTTATATGTAAATTACCTAAATTTAAATATGTTATAGTAACCTCTTTCCTTTAAATTAGCATAAAAAAAGTTGAGCCACGCGTCGGGGTGTCTTCAATACAAAATCTATGATTGTAAAACTACCAAAGACTCAGACAGTGAGCGTATGCAGATGATGTTTAAGTAAACATAGATTAGCATAAATAAGGTGGGTCACAAGGTAGGTAAAAAAACTGCAGAAAAAAATAAAAAAGGGGATTTAAGAAATTAAGTAACAATAATATTCTGATTTAAAAGGAAGAAGTGCTTAGTATTGTATTCTTAAAATGTTGAAGAAACCTTAAAAAAAGTCAACAAAATCAGGCTAACGTTGAAATAATTGGTGCCTTCTGCTACAGTTGCCTCTACTCTTCGTAAAATATTAAAGGTCAAGTAGATCTAGCGCGTCTTTTCCTATCTTAATACGAAGAAAGTATACTCAATCGTTTTATGGATTGAAAAGTCAAACATTTCATATTTTATGTCTAAGTATGACACCTAGTTGTGGCGAAAGATTGCAATACTTGATGGTGGACTTTTTTGCAACTTATAAGCGAGAAATTAGCCAACAATATTTCAAGCGAAATGCTATTTCCTAGCTTCTCTTACAGAGGAAGAAACTCAGGACTTTCCACATTTTATCTTTTCTTCATCTCCTGAGCGTCTAAAGTGTGGAACCTGCTGTCTACAGAGGTTTTTTCTTCCTCTCCAAGCAACCAAACAATCTTCAAGTTTCGTGTTAATAACCTGCCTCTAACTTCAGTTTAGGCATCCATGGTAGGTTAGTACGTACACTTTAAGCCTTCGTGGACTATACCCAGATAAAAAAATGTAGAAGATGTCTTGAAGAAATCTTAATGTAATATTTACCGCTGGTGAAAATCTCCTCCCCCCTAAACCACCCTTATTTAAGCGTCAAGCGGCGTGGCGGGGAAAGACGTCCGCTTTTAATTGCGGTTTGCTAAGATGGCGTGCATGCCACACTCGCACTTAGCGCCGCGACGCTGGTTTTTTCAGCGTCGCGATCGATAGAACGACGACGTCTCGAGTCTTGTGTTTTTTAAAACTATTTACTGGTGCAAAGAGTAATTAAAAAAATTCCTTTTCAACTATTTGTCCCAAAAGAATTGTTGGTATAAATCATTAAGTGCATGTCTAGTGACACGCATAGCTTCCACAATACTTTAAACTGGTGTTGGCTCGGCGGTGTTATGAGAATTGTAGTAAAAAAGATTTTTCACACAAGAGGGGAAATAGTTGTGTATAAAAACGAAGTGTAAAGATTTGCAACTTGTACGAACAAGATTAAATATATAAAAAATTATCACAGGTTATATATTGAAATAATAGGCATTTT
>JAHBCN010022105.1:0-13663 GCA_019359885.1 Listronotus oregonensis | reverse complement strand
AGTGTCCGTTTAACAACGATATTGTGGTGCCCACAAATTCCGCAATGTTCGGTATAGTACGGCCTTGTTGACGTAATCTGCTTAGGATTAAAACTATTAGACATGTAACTACTACTAATACCCGGTTGCAGAAAGCATGATTAGTACTTTGAATGTTTAACAAAATGTCAGATTTTGACAGGTTGCCTATCAAAACCAATGAATAACACTGACAACGTTCTGTTAAACATTCTAAACCTTGATTACCTTTTGTGCAACCCGGGGTAAATGTATTATTTCGGTGTCTAAAAACTTACCGCACTATATTTCGTAGTTCATTGTCGCTTAGTTTTGCCATTTTTAAAGAGTAAAGTTACCTCTACAGAAGTTTTGTTTGACTTACAAACTGTTTTATGATAATGACATTATTCCATCGTTGCTATAGAAACGTATCGCTGCTATAGTTAAATTCAATGTATCAAGTAAACATTTTTTTCTTTTTGTAGAGGTAATTTGACTCTTTGAAAACTAAGCTAAAATCAACTAAAAAATACATTGCGGTAAGTTTTTGGACACCGAAATGTACTAAAAAGAGTTTTAAGCCTAACAATTTTAATCAAAAACATGTTGCGCAAACAAGGCCGTTCTGTACCTAATGTTGCGGTAATTATGGATACCATAATAAATTTGAAAGCACTTTGTTGATCACTGTATATCATGGTACAACACCAAATACCCTAATTTATGTTTAAAAATGTTTAAAACTTTAAGACGTTGTTGGAATTCCTACCATTCACACCTAATGCCATAATAACGACGCATTTTGCTAAATAAGTTTACAGGCACTTAAACAGCATAAATCGATTAACGGTAAAAACCGTTTCGAGATATTGACACAAACTTCAACTGGGCCATTTTAAAACAAAACACACACATATGGTCCCTTTGGCGTTCAATAATTTACCGTATATTTAGGATTTCTAAATCAGGTACGCGTTTGGTATTTGTTGGCCCCGTATACTCATAAAATTATAACCTATCGAAAAGTGCTTAGGACATAAAAAATCTACATAAAATGAGCTTTCCGAATATGAAACACTCATTGAAATCCGTCAATCCATTTTCCAGTTATAGCTTTTAAAAGAATTGATTACCAAAATTTGACGTTAGAAGCGTATCGCAAGCCAGAGGTCCTCAATTCAAAAACTGGCAAAAACGTCTAGAGATATTGATATGACGTTGGTAACAACCCATAGATATTCAAAAAAGTTAATTTTTAAAAAAGTTACAGCAGTTTGAAAATGGGTCTAAAATTTAAATGGTACGATCTTTTTGTTGAGCAGTTTAGTTACTCTTTATAAATAAATCCTAATATTTCCCACAAGCATATTTTCTTTTTTTTACTCTTACTTTTTTGTCCAGGCGCTGAAAATATTACTTTCGTAGCTAGCAACGCTTAGCAACCAGGTAACACGAAGGTTCTCTTTCGTTATCATTCGCGTTGCTAGGAACACATTATTTATACAGTAGTAGAAAAATAACTATTTCACGTCTCCTTGACTTAAAATTGGTTGTTTTAACGACGTCATAGCACTCTAGATTGAATTTTAAAAAATTAAATATTTTTAAAGAAAAATGTCAAAAGTTGACATATGTGGTGTCATTGTATTTAGGATGTCATTTTCTATAGAACAGGTAAAAAATACAGGGTGTTTATTTTCGGTGAAACAGGAAGTCGTCAAAAACAATTGAACACGTCATTCAATGCATTTTTAGGTCATATATCCATAAGCCAAATTTCATTTTTCCATCTTAAAAAATAAAAAGTTATAGGGGGAAATCACCTTTGAGAAACACCCAGTATACAGGGTTATTTATAAGGACAAGAAAGTAAAACATCTGGTATAATTGTAATATATTGTTTTATGCTTACATACTTAGCTGTTTTCGGGTTCGGTAAATTACTGTTCTAGAATCGTCCCGCGCTTCCCAGTTCAAAATTGCCTGTTCGCTTTAAAGAACTGTTCTCGGACTTTTAATTCTGAGTTCGCGTTTTTCTAGGACTACATTGGGACAGTTCTAGAACCGTCCGTATCGGTGGATTATGATTGCGTTCGAGATTTTCAAATGTCTGATAATCCTGGAACTGTCAGAGAACGATTCAAAGTATTGAGTTACCGCGCATACAGTTCTGGGCAGTTCTCGGATAGTTCAAGAACCGTTCCCGTAAAACGAAACCCGAAAACAGCTATTATTGTTAGTTTTTTGAATCTTTTTTTGAGCTAGAAACCTGATCTTCGGGAAAATTATTATTTATAACGGGCTAACAGCAAACGCTGCTCGATGTGTGGTTTCTTCAAACTCTCATTTTAAATATTTTGCAGTGATATTTTGGACGATTCACCGTATTAACTGTAATTTTCCGATTTAAATGTAGTAAACGGATTATTTTTCGGGTTGGGGGGAGAAGGGGGTTTTAAGTTTGTTTGGTCAAAAAAGGCAAGATTTTTTTTAAACATATTGTTATAATAGATTTATTTTGAAAATTAGTATATTATAATACATTTAAAGAGTATTTCTTAAAAAAAATGGTACAAAAATATAAAGAAATAACGAATTTATTGCAGTTCTCCGCTGGTACCTCGATTTTATTTTTTGCGGTGACAGCGATTCCTTAGCACTGGATAATTTAAAATTAAAAAAAAACAAATTGTTTTTATTAATTAATAACTTTTTCTCTCAAATGATGCCGAGTTTTTTTTTATTTTATCAATTTTTAAATTTTTTGCATCATTTTGAAGTTGAAATGTCGAGTTTTTGACAATAAAATCGACCTATTTGTTATTGTAAGCCGCCGCTTGATAGTTATTTGTTTGTAGAATATGTGTGCAGGGTGTCCCAAACTGGACGCGTTCTTATGGGAACAACCCTTATTTGAAGGGATAGAAAAAATTAACTCAGGTTGTCCGGAGCTCAAATTTAATGAAAACTACTGGCGCTAACAAAACTTTGCTATCTCTTTGGCCACTAGAGGGCGTTTCTCGAATTTCATCGATTTTTTAAATGTCCCATAACTTTCTTATTAATAAAGATAATTAATTTTGATAAAAACTTTCTTAAGGCACTTTTTTTCGTAGAATTCATTGCGATAGGCAGATTTTTTACCGGGCGTTAAGATTTTCGTGCACCACCCCAAAAAATCAATTTTATATGGACCACCCATATATTATATGATTTTTGAAAAGCTGGTAAAATTTTCTAAATTTTGATGTATCACTTGTTATGTTTATCTTAAAATCATTAGCAGTATTACGATTTAAAAATTAAAATAATGTGCCTAAAGAAATCAACATTGCCATGACTAGTAAAATGACATAGGATGCTAACATATTATGATTAAAACATATTTAAAGTTGCTGCATAAAAAGCAGTAGGCCGTGCATATGTTTTTTTGTTTTAATATTTTAACAGCTTCTGAATAGTTGAGAATTGACAGTGGTACTTGATATTGTTAAATATTTTGGTATTTTTAGTAGAAAAAAAGTACAGTAAAAGTCGGATATAACGACGGCGAAGGGACTACTGAACATGGGTCGTTATAAACGGCCGTCGTTATTAAAGAACCTACATACACTACGTTTTTCTTTTTTTAATAAAACTGTACATAATTATGTATGTTATAAATATTTTTTAATTTTACGAAACCCTGAAAATACATAGATACATACAAAACAAAAAACCAAAAATGAAAATCCAATATAAAAAAACTAAATCTATACTGATACAGGTAAAGTAAGACAAACCTACATAGTACATAAAATACATATGTACATACATTTAAAAAAAAAATAATTATTTTAGTAAAAAATCCGTAATCTTTGTTTTTTTTTTTGCAACGCGAGTTAAAGTAAATTGATTCTTTCTCAATGAAACTGGTTGTGTCTAAAGTTTTTTTTTCACTCGCATTATTGTATAGTACAAAACTGTTTAGGGTCTTCACTGCTTAAAGCTTCTTCAATAGATGGTGGATTAAATTCTTCTTCTCCTCAGACCTGTCGTCTTCACCTTGATCTTGGGTATCCTCAATTGTAAGCACCTCCGCTGCATTTGCTCGTCACCAAAGTACTGTTTGTTTTCTAAGTGACTATTAGAATCTATGAAATCGGTCCATAATTCATCGGTTAATTTAAAGTTGTCTTTAATTACAGCTAGAGGCACATAATCTTCTGTATTAAAGTCATTAGTCATTCTTCTTGCCAACTCGGCTAAAGGAATGTCGTCTTCAGGGTCGGCAGTTTCCAGTATCTGTTCTAGGAATCCGGCATGTTTAAAACAATTAATGGTTGTTTGTTGTGATACCCTATTCCAGGCTTTGGAGATCATCGATATTGCGTCCAAAATATTAATGGAAGACTCCTTAGATAACTGATTGTTTTCAATAATATTCATTAACTGAAACTTTCTATAATGGACTTTCAAATATCTTATAATACCTTGGTCAACTGGCTGCAGCACTGATGTGGTATTGGGTGGGAAGAATTGAAGGTTGACATTGTTTAAATTTGACACTTTTGGGTGCGCTGGGCAATTATCTACTAGGAGTAAGATTTTATTTTTTTTTCTTCATTAGCTCAGAGTCCCAATCTTGCAAGATCTTTATAAACAGGTCTGAAGTCATCCAGGCTTTTTTATTAGACATGTAGGTAACAGGTAATATCCTAACATTTTTAAAACAACGGGGTTTTTTATTTTCCAATAACAATGAACTTACGTTTTTCTGATCCAGACATATTGGCAGCAACAAAAGAGTAATTCTCTCTTTGAACATTTTTCCTCCCGTGCACTTTTCGCCCTTAAATTTCAGTGTCATGTCTGGAAGCATTTTGTAGAACAGACCTGTCTCATCTGCGTTAAAAATCTGGTCACTTGTATACCCTTTTCCTATTTCAGGCCATACAGTTTTAAGCCAGTTTTCTGACACTCCAGGAGGTACACTAGCAGATTCACCACTTATTTTTCCATAAACAATATTATGCCTTTTTCGAAAACGTGCCAACTTTCTGTGCAGGTGTATTCCGGTCCTTTATTCAGTAGTCTGCCAAAATGTTTCGCTTTCGCCTGTAGTATAGGACCACTAATTGGCGATCCTCTACTTCTTTCAACTTTAAACCAATTAAATAATGCTTCATCTATATCTGCATGACTGGATAATCTAAGTTTCTTCTTTGGTAGCAAATTCTCATTAAATGCATTTTTTATTGCATCCCGGTTCTTTCAAATTGTAGAAACAGTTGAATGCGTCAAGCCCAACTCCTCAAGTCTGCAAATTATTAGGCCTTTTTCCTCAATGGACAAAACTTTTCTTTTTTTGAATTCATTTTAACAGTACGTAATACGCTACTACCATACGTATGCACTAAATCCCGGCACTAAATAAAAAGTAAACAAAGAAAAGCATTTATGAGATCGACAAACAGGTATTTTCCCGGCCTCCGGTTCCGGTAATTCCCCCAAGAATAACTTGTAGTTATTGGTTATAGTTGGATCAATATAAAAATGAAAATTCGGTTCTCTTTGAAAGGAAAAAAAAACATAAAAAGTAGCCGAAAAGATTTAATTTGAACTAGCGACCGCCTTTGCTTTTTATAATGTGCCGCTTCCCGCACGTGTCTGTAATAATAGACCATATAAAAAGCCGACAATAAAAGTTAAAACTTTTTGCTACTTTTTATGTTTTTTTTTCTTTTCAAGGGCATAAGAATTTACATTTAGAAATGATTCGACTATACAAATGATTGCGTGGAATCACACGCGTTCGGTGTTATATTCGGCCTTTCACAAGAAAAATCTTTGCATAGGGACGCTAAAAGCGACTTGGTCGCTATAACCGGCGTCGTTATAGGCAAACTTTTTAGACTTGCGTTACATATAAATCCAACCAAACTTCCCAGTTTTCGTCGTAATAATCGACTTGTTTTTATAAGCGACGTCGTTATTCGCGACTTTTACTTTAATTTAAATTAGTTTTTAAGAAAGGGTTTTTTGAAAAGTGTTAAAAAATGAAAAAATTGAAAAGTTCAACATGCTTGAATGTTACATAAAGGATATTTTCGCGACTTACCGTTTTTAACTACTGGTTGATAGCAGTTCTTTCCCCCACCATTCTAACCGTGTTTAACCCGCCTATCCTCGCAAAAACGAAACGGTTTACGTATGTCAACTTACTACTAATGGTTTAATACACTTTTAAGTTTAAATTTAAATGTAAGGTCTTTGGAGAGTTAAGAAATAAGTCGAAAAGATAATATATAAACTAAATTTTTCATTTAATAAGATATTAGCTGTTTCAAAGTCATTATGATTGTAATATAATTGTATTAATTTATCCATTTGGGAATTAACTAATAAACCAAAAAATCTGCAATCCAAATAGCTGTTAAACCATAGCAAAAAAAAACATCACAGAACCAAAACAATAGAAAAGCCGCGAATCCTCCATTATTTTAAATTTAAATTTGACATAACCATTATTAACGCTCCTCCTGACTAGTGGCGATAGCGGTAGATACTGGGTAAAAAGTAATGACGTAGATACTGACGACAGAACACCTTCCCCTACGTTACCGCTTCTCGCAAAAATAAACCGGTATGTTAACTGTCCTAACAATGTTCAACGCGGTATGTCGCCAAAATTTGATGATAGAAAGCAACAAAAATGCTCAGGCGGCAAGAAACTTGTATTTTCAAAGATATCCCGAACGGCAGCAACCATCCAGGGATGCATTTGCTAGACTTGCCCATAATCTTCAAAATGTTGGCTCTTTTAACAAACCCAGGGCAAATTATGCTCAAAATCAAGAAATTCAAAACGAAAATGAAGTAAAAACTCTAACCGTATTGGGCACTTTATATGAAAATAATGGTACAACTTCTACAAGAAAACTTGAAGCAGAGACTGGCATATCCAGAAGCAAAAACTACAGGATTTAAAAAAAAACAAATTTAAGCCTTATCGAACCCGCAAAATTCATCATCTTCTCCATGGGGATTTTGATCGAAGAACTCGTTTTTGTGAGTGGTTTTTAAATAAAATACAAAATAAACCAAATTTTGCTTTAAATTGTATTTGGTCTGACGAGGCTTCGATTAGTAGTGCTGGCATATTTAATCGGTTTAATGATTACACTTGGTCCCAAGAAAATCCCCATGCGACTGTCCAAAACAGACAACAAGGAAGATTTAGCTTTAATGTGTGGGTGAGAATTTTTAGAGGGCAATTCATTGGACCCTACATTTATGATAAACCGCTGAATTCTAGACAATATTTGGATATTTTAAGGGGCAGGTTGAACCATTCTTGGAAGATATTCCCATAAATCTGATACCCACAGTCTTGTTCCAGCATGATGGTGCCACTGCGCATTGTGCAAGGACCATAAACGATTACCTTAATGTTCAGTTTGGTAAAAATTGGATGGGAAATCAAGGGCCCATACAATGGCCTGCCCGGTCACCGGACCTGACTCCCATAGATTTTTTTCTTTGGGGTAGAATTAGAGACCTTACTTATAAAAACAATAATTTTAATAGCCGGGAAGAATTAGAAAGGGCGTTGCGAGGTGCGTTTAACCGAGTTCAAAATATAGAACTTATTAATGCTGTTAAAAAAAGATGTAGAATTTGCGTACAACAAAATGGAAGACAATTTGAACATTTGTCTTTTGTTTATTTATTATCGTTAATTAAATTCCATAGAATTTTATATTAGGATTAGGTAGAGTTATGTTTTTTTGTTAATATTGTTGGTTTGTTGTTGTTGTCGTTAATTAATTTAATATATATTAACTATGAGTAATCTTATCATAAAACTTTAGTTCTGTTGTTTTAATCATAACATGTTAGCATCCTATGTCATTTTATTTGTCATGGCAATGTTGATTTCTGTAGGCACATTATTTTAATTTTTAAATCGTAATACTGCTAATGGTTTTTAAGATAAACATAACAAGTGATACATTAAAATTTGAAATTAAAATTTTTTGATTTTACCAGCTTTTCAAAAATCATATAATATATAGAGTGGTCCATATAAAAAAATTGATTTTGGGGTGGTGCACGAAAATCTAAACGCCCTGTAAAAAATCTGCCTATTGCAATGAATTCTACGAAAAAAGTGCCTTAAGAAAGTTTTTATCAAAATTAATTATCTTTATTAATAAGAAAGTTATGGGGCATTTAAAAAATCGACGAAATTCGAGAAACGCCCTCTAGTGGCCAAACGATAAGAGATAGCAAAGTTTTGTTAGCGCCAGTAGTTTTCTCATTAAATTTGAGCTCCGGACACCTTGGTCAATTTTTTTCTATCCCTTCAAATAAGGGTTGAACGCGTCTAGTGGGACACCCTGTACAAATGTTTAAAACGTTTGGTTTAGTTGTTTTTTTGGAATAGTGGTCACCGACTTTAAAAATTAAAATTAAATTAAAGTTTTCTACGCTCAGCGCAGGTAGCTAAAAGGTGCGCAAAACTGAGTTGGAGCAACGGTCATTAAAGCTATTATAAATCCGTCAATTTTGCCCAGACTGACCTCAAAATTTAATACAATATTCTTGAGATGTTATATGTAATGTTATGAAATATTAAATAAAAAAATTAAAAAACAGTTCAAACTTTACCCCCTCCCTTTCTTTAAACTTTATATTTTATTCTACAACTGGTTTACCTTCGATTTCCATTTTATACCAAGAAAATATAGATAAGATTAATAATTTCGGTTGTTTCAAATCCTTTTAATATTTAATTTGTTTTATAGCATGTTGCAGATAATAATTTGCAGACCCTAAAATATTTTCAAGCATTTCTCGAGGGGGTAATTACCCCTTCTACCTCTCCCGCCTTACCTATGCCAGTGGAAGCGAGCCTACGTTAAGCCGGTCCCAGACACTACGTGTATTCGGCCGAAGTTAACTACGCGGAACTTCGCCGTACTACGAGCTTCTTTTATTCGTGCCAGTTTACCGACAGCCTCCTGGAAAATGACGAAGTACGAATCTTCGTCCAAAGTCGGTCCCAGACACTACGTGTATTCGGCGAACATTCGGTATTCGAGCTTATTCGCGTAGCGTGTGGGAGCCCTACCTTCGACGAAGATTCGTACTTCGTCATTTTCCAGGAGGCTGTCGGTAAACTGGCACGAATGAAAGAAGCTCGTAGTACGGCGAAGTGCCGCGTAGTTAATTTCGGCATCGCTCACAGACGCTACGACTTTGTTTATATCTTTTTTTGCTTTAGAGACCCTTGTGTATTGCATTGGTGGCGAGTTGATTTGTTTTTAATTTGCTGAAATGGAATGAAGCAACGAGTTAACGTTAGAGTTTATACAATTATATAAAAATGAGATTCCAGAACATAAAAATAGAAATAAAGTGGCTGATGCCTGGAATAATATTAAAACAAAGTTTGGCGTGTTCAGTTGTAGAATTGAAAAAAAAGGAAAGACTCTTTGATGGCAATGTTTCGCCAGTTATTTAATAAAGTCAAAACAAGTTGAAAGTCGGGTGCTGGTAGGGATGACGTTTATAAACCTGCCTAAATTTTCTTCTTTCCCGTTCTTTTTTCCTATTTTGTAATAATAAAACACTGCTGAAAATCACACAACTAGCAGCGAAAACCATCTGCTCTTCATCACTGTCCATTTTGAACTGCAACGCCACGCCACTGAAAATCAAGACTTCGGCTTCTCTACTACGGGAAATATTTGTCACTGGCAAGGAAGTTTAAAGGTGTATGGAAGCCCAATGCTATGGCCCATTCGATCAAAAAATGTCCAGCCCAGTATGAAAATAACTGTCAGAGTTGGCCCCGCCGATTCTGCGCAATAACAAAATTCCACGAAATAATTTAATGTGTTCCTACTTCCCAACAGATAAATCAGTGTGAAGTTAGCCAACACATTATAATTTTATAAGAGCCGGAGTACCGTTTTTTGGATTGATCAAAACCTTCTTATTTTAGTGATTAGTGTTTATTAAATTGTGACTATAATTTTGTGTTTATTGTTTGTTACTTATAATATCGTAACAAAATGACTAGAGGTTGTATGGTTTTGTCTTGCAAATCCAAGGGTAACATGCCCGTCTTTTAACTTTAGGTAATATTTTTTATATTTAAATTAGGTGCTTCTTATAAGACGTAACGTTAGGTAACCGAATAAATGATAATATATCAATTATGAATAATAGAAAATGAAAATTTCATAGGAAATATTAGTGAGAAAAGTAAGGCAACTTAACTATCTTTTAGATGATTTCCACAATGTTGTGTATTTCTATGGATTATTAAAAAGAAATAAGGTTTGCATTTAGGTACTTTTTTTCATTTAATAATTTAGTACACTCTTTTAAAGGATCAAAATTATTGATTACTGGGCAGACCAGGCAAATTTTAGTATATACAGGTCCCTCTAATTGAATAAGGAAGTACAATTTGGTGGTTTTTGTGGCGCTGATTACAAATCTAAAAAAAAAATCGGCAGGGTTTCGTTTTCAGATATTCATCATCAAAATTGAAAATCAAACTAACCTTATTTACACTATTCCTCCTTCTTTTTGACAAAATTCTTGATTTTTACACTAAATTGGCACCAAATTTCACAAACAACTTTTAAAAACTTTTTTTTTAATGTTTATTTTAATATTTTTTAACTTTTATTTTTAAGCAAAATGGTTGCTGCCTTTGAACTTAAAAGTTCGCAATTTAATGGAAAAAAGATGTAAAATAAATAAAAATACAAGGTTTTAAAAGGTGTTTATAAAATATCGTGTGCCACTTTATACCAAATTTGATCAAAATCGGAGAGGAGACAATACCATTTGTTTAAAAATAAATTAGATTTTTGGTTTCTTAATCTTATTATCAACCTTTTAAGCCGAATATGTAACAATAATATTTAACATATAATGTTAAATGGATACTTCAGGTAAAAGGTTAATAAACATTTTTAACCACTGTTATTCTGTCTCAGAATGTTTGTTATTAGTGAAAGTATATGCCTAAAAAGCATTATAAAAATTTTCATTTTTAATGTCAAAACAGAATCTTAGGATTAGATAAACTCATTTACACTATCTGTCTTTCTTTATCACAAAATTGGTAATAAATACATAATACTATCATTAAATGTTTGAAATTTATTTAAAAAATCATGTTTTATCTATTACAAGATTTGGAAAAATACAAAACTTTCCAAAAAATCGAGCATTTAATAGAAGGCGTAAGTGGCGATCCATTCTTTCCAATTTATCAGATGATATAAATCTATATTACACAATAATTTTAAATATTCTATATAGTATCCTTTAATCCAACAATTTTGTGCAAAAAATAAAAAAAACATGAATGTTGGAATTTGACATTTGATGATGTCAATTTTATAGATAGTAAAAAGAATTTGGAAATCCTGCCCTGACCTACTCATTGGCAAATTCCGCGGGGCCAACCCCCTATTCCCGCTGCCCTGCACCCTGGCAATTTTGTTCCAGTATTCCTTCCATACACCTTTAAACTTCCTTGTCACTGGACCATTTTTTTAAAGTAGGGGGAGGAAGGCTGAAGGTGTAACTTAGCGGATGCAGACAGCTCGTGGAAAAGTATTCCGTACGCAGAAGTCCCGAACACAAAATGCCTTGGCGCGATTGTTGTGTAGTTAGTTGCCTACTAACGGGCGTCTCAATATTGTTATTACGTTAGATTATAGAAAATCCCAAACAATTAATAATGTATTACAATGTTCGTTAAAAAATAAATAAATAAGAAAATTAAATGAGTGCATCTTTTATCAAATCATCACCAATAAAAAATATTATTAAAACTAGTTATTTATGAAAAAAGTGTTTAACTTGAGTCTTTTACGACGGACCTTCCGAATAACTTATTCAATTTTTTATTTGGGATCGATTTTTCATAAAATCAGAAATTAAAAACCTAAATGTATCCAATAACCATATTAATAAAGCGAGTGTCATAAACTATGTTTGATAATAAAATAATTACAATAATAATTTGGCAAAAAATGTTTGAATTATACGGTGTTCACTTTAGGCACTAGTGTATAATGTAAATTACTGGGCCTTTTTTGTTATACCCACCCCACAGAAATCGTATAAAAACATGCCAAATTGACAAAAAAGTACACTTTTAGTGATTTATCACGTCTGAAATATAATTGGAGAAAATAAAAAGCTCCTTTATCTAACCAGAACTAACCATGACAGCCCTTTCTGGCTGATTCTTGTGGGGCCAGAGGGGGCGGTCATGGTTAGTTCTAGTTAGTTAAATCATTACCAATGCAAAATATTAATGAAAATAATTATTTATGCAACAAAGTGAAAAGTTAGTCTTATGTCAATATGTGATTTTTTTTTAAATGGGATGCCCTATATTAATCCATTTTCGGTTTATGTCTAAAATACTGATTATAATGACGTATTACTTGTCAATATACAATAATTAAAAATCCAAGATAGGAATGTCAAATTCATATATTTTGCTTTATCTTAAACCATTTTGGCGCAATTAGAAGTCAAAATTGCGAAAATATCAATTTTCAATTGTTTACAGCTTAGCAACAATTAAATATTAACAAGTGATCGTCACTGCAATCAGATTTAAATATATAGGTCATCCCAGCCAATACTTTCGGCCTACTTCGGCTGATGTCGTATATCGTTCGTGGTTGGGAATACTTTTCCACGAGCTGTCTGCATCCTAGTGAAGGTGTAGTGAATAGTTCGAATATTCGCTCATTCGCCGAACATTCGCCAAATGCACGTAGTGTCTGGGACCGGCTTTATATAGGTATCAATAATAGAAACCTAAAACCGCTCGACAAGTGATTTGCACGAAAGTAGTGTAAATATATGCAGTTCACATGTGCCGGGTAAAAAGGTCCCGTTACAGGGACAACAATGACTTGCAGATTAATCAGTTTATTTGCATAAAAGCCAAAGTTTACTTTTGCAAAATACCTTTAAAAGCCCATAAATAAGCAGTTAATGTGTCACTGTCACGATAGTTTATGTATTTTTATCGCGATCGTGATTGCAGTTTTGATTTTGCTTTCGTAAACGCGATCGGAATTACCTGAAATGGTATAAATCGTTCTTTACTGGTTTCTAGATACATAAATAATTTATTTGAAATACCGGGTGGTCCATTTAACCATAGAGGCGAATAACCGAAAAACGGCGCATTTTACGAGCAAATGTGCCCTTGACCACAGTTTCATGTGGTTTTTTTAAATAGTAACCCCTATTTTTTGTTGGGAATCTTACTTTACAAACAAAGAGGAGTTACATTTATATGTTTTTTAATTCGATTTGAATTTTAAAATATATTTATTAAAATAAATTTTTAGAACCCACGTAATTTTTACGAATCATGGTATGGCATCGATATGAAATAGGCCTCTTGCATTCTTTTTTTTTGATCCGAGAGCAAAAATCCCTGCCTATTAAGGTAGTCCACTCGTAAAACGGCTTTTCTTAAGAATTAAATGAAATTGAAATATAGGGCTAATAAAAGTGTCTTTTATCTAATTGAAAAAAAACTTATTTTTTTATCGTCTGTAAAACAAGATATAAACAATTAAATTGTGCATAATTAACATTGACGATATCTTTATGTATG
>JAHBCN010022104.1:0-13617 GCA_019359885.1 Listronotus oregonensis | reverse complement strand
TTAAAGAAAATTTAAAAAAACGATTTTATTTTACTGGTAGGTTATTTTTCCAATAATTTAACTACTTTAAAACCCAAAAATTTTGGGGCATATAATATTGAAAGTTTGTAGTAACTAGACTTCGGATTCATAATCAGCAAAACCCTTTTCCGAAAAAGACTATTTCCAAGGTAAAGTTTTGAATTTTAAATTTTTCCATTTTTTATAACCCCTGGGGGTGGTTTTATTGAGGTGAAACCCCCCCCTCACTTAATTTTGTACCACGGATTCATAATCAGCGACCCCAAAAACCCTTGAAAGACGTTTTCCCGGGAGGCAAAATTTTGATTTTTAAAATTTTTCCCCCATTTCTGTAATTTCTAGGGGGGGTTTTCCCCTTAGGGTGCAATGGGATTCAGCTGTCCCCACCATACATTCCGCCTCTTTTGCCAATATAACCTAAAGCAATACTTAATTTTTTTAATCCATACGTAAAAGTTTATTTAGTCTGGCAAGGTAAAAAAAATAAAGAAAAAAAAAAACAACAGTGAGACCAAACACTCTGTATCCTGTATTTAATGAGGTTTTGTATTTGACGCCCTTTGAGGAAAGCATGGGGGGAAGGGTCATTGTTAGTCAAGGTCATCGATTATGACAGGTATATATTAAAAGTAGTTTACTAGTTTTTTTGTACTGTGTGCTATGTTTAGATAGTTGGTGATGTTTTGTACGCATGCTTTGTTATATCTTCCTTAGTTTTAAATTGATTTATTTAAAAAAAAATAAAACTGCGCACTTCCTTTAAAATTTTGTTTATAGTTTACAACAAATCCAATCAAATTAAGATAGAGACAAATTGTTTTTTTATAATTTCATAAAAACCATAAAATTTTAGTTATAGTTTGTCTCAAAGTATACCGTGTTAGCTTTTGCCTTTATTTATGGATTATACCTGCCGACAACAATAAAACTGCGGATCAGTAGGTATTAAAGGACAGAAAATTAGAGACGGATTCCAATAATATAAAGATTTATAATTTATTGTTTTTTTAATTACAATAGGATTTATGTTGTTTTATACAGAAATGTAAGAGTCTTTAATTTTTATAATGTGCTGTACTGAATTTTTCCAGCTCTCAACTGGCATATTAGTAATTACATTTTCTATCAAATTTATAACACTGGGACTTAAAGTAGGTGTAACATTTTCTGCTCTGATCTTTGATTTTACTTGGTTCCACAAATGCTCTAGGGGGTTAAACATACAGTGATACGGAGAAAGCCGTAAGACAGTATGCCCAGCCTGTTCAGCCAAATAATCACATCCATATTGTTTTTTAATTGCATATAAATTTAGGACTTCCAGAAGTTGCGCTTTTTATAACTGAATTCAAAATAAATATAATTTTCTAACAAATATTCCTGAATTTCAGTTTTTGAACTTAATAAGGCTGGTGCTTTGTGTGGCAGGGCTGCAGTAGCTTGCGTTATCCATGACAATAACACTGTTGTTTGGAATATTTTTTAAAGATAATTTTGAAACCAGTTTTCCAAAAGTTCTGCACTTGTATCCTCATGATAATCCAAGCTGGAATCCTTAATATTCTTTGCAGACAACAGCAAGCAGTTTGGGACAAACCCCTTCTGAACCAGCGTGTATTATGGTAATGGTTTTGCCTTTATTTGAAGGTGTTTTGTCTGACAGTTTTGACTGGAATCAACCCATCCTTTGAATACTGTGTCGTGTGTATCGAACCATGTTTCATCAAGGTAAATTATGGATCTGTTTTTTTAACCCATATCTTTTAATTTCTTGAAGGTAATTAAAACTTCAAGTGCGTAATCTGTGCGATTCCATTACTACTTGTCTTTTGTCTATTTCGCGGTATTTAAATCCCATTTTACAAACAACTTTATGGAGGGCTAATATTTATATTGGTTTCGCCTCCGTCTAGCTTCTTTTTCAGTTTATCCAAGGTAGGAACAACTCCGCCTTCATAAAGACAATATATTTTCCTTTTTATTAGGTCCTGATCACTATTGACTATACGGTTAGATTGAAAATCACTACGATTTTTTCTTTTGTTCAATTCTTCACTTATAATAATATCCCTTATCGATGATATTGGAGTTTTTGTAAATAGACAGGTTTCTTTTAAAGCTTCTTGTTTAATTAGTCCTCTACTGATTAAAGTTTCATACACATTTTTCACAACTTGTTTTGCATCTAATGACAAATGATTTCGACGCGACATAGTTATATTCTCGTAAAACAACTTTTTCGAAACGCACAGTAAAAACGGTTATTCAACACTGCCACTAAAATATTAGCCGAAATATTTATATACCTAGAGGTCAATACTCAAGAAATACCTGGCCCACCCTGCCATTATGAAATAATGGATTTACCCAATAACTATAGGTAATAAAATCGTTAAAGGTTTATTGGGGTATTGTCCGTCAAAAGCCATAGCGATATGCTTTGAGACATACTATACCTTTTGCCATCACATGTTCTTATCACCTATATTTTTAACCGATTACAATAAAATTTTACCTAAAGGCTTTGGTTATCACCCTAAAGAAGGCGACAAAAAGTTTATTGAGTTGAACTCCCTTTCAAATTTTTTCCTATTATAAACAGGGGAATGGTATTTTCCCTTTCTGCTTTTTCTGCATAAAATATGACTAACTTTATTTAGAAATCTTAAAGTTTTGCCAACTTTTGATGGAACATTTTGCATTCATTAATGTTAGTGTCAGTAATAAAACGAAAGTTATTAAAGCGTACATTTTCATATAGTAGGAGAGCTGATGAAAAATTTTGAGTAGGTTCTTGAGGCACTTTAAAAATTTTTGTAATTGTCCTTGAAGGACCCTCAAGATAAAAAAATCAAGGTCTGGCCCCCTATTAATCCTTAAATTAAAAAAGTTCAAGTGCTTATAAAAAAGGGAAAAATAGGCACACTGGCTTAGCCAAAGTTTAGATGTGTAGAGGGCTAGAAGGAATCGGCGCGAAAACTGTTCCACCTAAATTTTTTATTCATTATCTTTAAATTACCCTACTGATGATATAAATGCATGTTGCCATGGGGCAACCTGGTGCCATATTGCTTAAACCGAAATTGTTTAAACAATTGAAAAGGGAAATTTTTGTTTTTCAACCAAGCAAATGTTTTTTATATTCCTTTTTGAAAACAAAAAAAAAAAGGTTCTATGACTCTTTAAGAACCATTGCGCCGCGAATATTGGATCCAATTTGGGGTTGGAGCATAATGTTTTTCTCAAAACAGCAGTGGCGGCCCGCGACCCATAAAGCTGGGTAGGCGGAGCGCCGCAGGCCCACCAGCCGCCGGCGAAAATTTTTGGGTGCCACCCCCCTTTTGTTTTCTCATATTTTTATTAACTTTATTGTTATTTTTTTTAATAGAAAATATTCCCAAAAAAAAGTTTTATTAACGAAAGAAAACGTATTTTGGAGACATCAGAGTTAATGTACGAAAGCCAGGTTGGTTTTTTAAGCCGACAACACCAAAAAATTAAGGGCACTGGATTTTTCTACTATATCCGTAGTATCGTCAGCTTGTACAAAAAAATCGACTTTTATTTCGTTTTGAATTGGGGGTTTAATAGGTGTTCAGAAATACAATTAATTAAATCATTCTGGATAGTTTTGGATAAACCTGAAAAAACATATCCAATTTTTTTTAAATGCTGTTGAATTTCTATATCACGTTTAATTAATAAATTAAACGTTTCTTTAAAATTGCCAGAATTAGAATAATCTTTTTTTTTATTATGACCTCTAAAAGAAAGTTCTTGTTTTGCCAAATGATAAGTAACATCAATTAAATAACCTAATAAGATTCTATTTTTTCTTACTTCTTCATTATATAATTTGAAAGACATAGCTTTTTGAACGTTTAAAGCATTTTTTATAGTTTCAGAGTTTTTTTCTAACCGCTTAAGACTTAAATAACTGCTCATATGCTCCTTAGAAAGCTCATGTTTTTTAATACTAGCTTATAATTTTTTTAAATCTGAAAAGCCCCGTAAAACATTATTTCTACCTTTAGCAAGTAGTAAACAAGGCCAATAAAATAAACTTTGCCTAAAGATGCTTCCACTTAACCAACTGTGACATTTAGTCGGGAAAATGGAGTTTCTGTAACGAGCAAATTATGTCATGCAAGGGTTTGACTCCATTTTTAAATATTATTTAAACTACAAACAAAATAAAACCAGAAACATGCACTTATAGCTAAAAAATACTTATCAAAAATCAAATTCTCCTGGACTAAAGGCCTGCCTAAACTTCAAAACTTGCCACTAAACTACCTAGGATTAAAACTCGGAAACCAAAATGCACCGGTAAGATTTATACGGAATTTCTATTTCGGATAAAAAAAATACAGGCCAATTAAAAGGTCGCATCGGGTCACGTGCCTCTAACCAATAATTGTCCACCTGTTGTCATGCATCTCATAATCGATGTGCGACGATCGTCGAAGGTCAAAGCGAAGGCGACCGATGCAATCGCCTGCAGAAATAATAAATTACGTCGGCGGATTTTTCGCATCACTTGGCATCGTTTATTAGTTGATTTGCTTGCTTGTACTGAATATCAAAATAAGGCGGCTGAGATAGATCGCCTTTTGGTCGGAAGTCGCAAAGCACCAACGGTATAATATTATTGTGTAGTCTTGACCGTTCGCTCTTGCCTCTAGCGGTAACCATTTTCTTTTTAGTTGTAGAAATATAATAATTTTATATACTTATTAAATAATATATTTTTTTAAATTACATTTAAGGCATTTTTCCAAGGTAGGCGGCGCCTACCTTGCCTACCCTGACGAGCCGCCACTGAAAAACAGTATAAGTTATGGATAATTTTTAAAAACTATATGAAAGCCAACACTTAAATCTAGGCTTCTGCTGTAATAGTTTTTTAAATTTGGATTTAGTTTTTAATATTTCCTTAAGTGAAAGTCACCCTAAAACCGGTTATGTTTAGATACTATTTTCTCTTAACTTGACTCATATTTTAAAAATCCGTTACAGCAGAGGCATAGACTATTTTCTTACCTTTAAAATGGTGTATAATTTATGTCATTTAAGTGAAAAATAGTTACCGAAAAACGTTATCTCCTGTAGTTTTGCAATCGGAAACAACATCGTATCTATACACCGAATTTGGAAGAACCTAAATAAAATATAATATTATTAATGCGGCTATACGAAAATTGTGGTAGTAAGAGTTTGTTAGTCTCCGCCCACCGTCTCCGCCTTCTTTCGCCCGACCCCTAGGGTGTAGCGTAAATGCACTCTTAAGATAAAGTTAACATTTTTGCAAATATAAATTTTTAAAGTTACGAAAAATATCAAAGTTGATTACTTTTGACCCATGAAAAATATATAAAAAAATAACATATAAAAAATATCAATTTTTTATTTCTTATACAATAGTTAATAATATACTTAATTAAGATTTAAAAATAAATCATTGAATATATCTGTTTTTGAATTGTTTATTACACGCGCTCACAAGTAAAATAAAGCTAATACCTTTTGTAAAATTGATATCAGGAAAAAAAACTTATACAAACAAATTGTAGATTAATAACATTGCTCTTCTTAACAATGATAAAGGTAATAGTTTTTAAGATAAATGATAAATAATTATTTCGCACACAGAGAGGCAAATGCAGCGTATGAGTCAGGGATACTTAAAGGTAAGGGACGGATACTTGTCAGCGCGCTTAATAAACAATCAAAAAACAGATATAAACAATGATTTTTTTCAAAGTTCCATTAGAGATATTATAAACCATTCTATAAAGAATAAAAATAAAAATTTTTTAAATTTCATTCTTTCTTTATATATTTTCCAAAAATGTTAATATTTTCGTAAAAAGTCATGAAATATTTTTATTTGTATTTTAATAAATTTATTTTTGAAAAAATGTCCGGTTGGAAAATAACAACTCTTTGCATTTGTTTGAACAATTTCGGTTTAAACAATATAGCACCAGGTTGCTCCATGGCAGCATGCATTTATATCATCAGTAGGATAATTTAAAGAGGATCGTATAAAAAAATTAAAGTGGAATAGTTTTCAGTACTCATTCGCCGATTTCTCCTAGACTAGACTAAGGGGCTGCCCACACAAAACCATAATATATTGGACGGAAAAAACGATATTTCATTATTTTTACAAATAATTAAATAGAATAAATAGGTTCGACAAAGGGATAAATAAAAGTGTGACAGCTAGGGCACATAAGTTGCAGCACTAAAAAAAAAACACAAATTAGAGCTTATTTCAGAAAAAAAATATACCTTTATACAAAAAATATGTGACAATATGTCGCCTTTGGGGGGATCTGCAGCCCGACAGAACCCCGTTTCCTAAATACCTATTTGAATAGGCAAATTATCATGTAACTCGATGTAGAAAGTCTTAAAAAGTTAGTGGTTTTTAAAAGAATTGTTCAAACTATTAAATTTTGAATCAGTCCTCTAGTTTTCATCTAAAATTCTAAAATGACCCGTTTTGATAAAATAGACATGCTTAGTTGAGAATTTTTTTGTAATAGTACAGGATCCCACTGCTCGATTCGGCAGGTATCTGTTTTTTTAATACAACCAATTTTAAATGAATGTTAAGGAAGTATGCAATGGATTAGGGATAGGTTGCCTATAAAAATTAGCCGCAATTATCTGTAATTAATAGGAATTTGCCAACATAAATTGCAACTATGTTTTTTTTAATGAATTTTACGACATTTGAAAGATAATAAGTCAAAATTGAAAAGAAATGGTTGCCAGTTTCAGTAGCCGCAGCGTTAGGGTTGCCAAACAGGTTTATCAGTGTTAATTGTTTACACTTACCTGTTTTTTTTTAATTTTTAATATAAAATTAAGGTTTTATACATATAATTACAAAAACCATGGTTGCCAGTTAGAAAATGGCTGCAAACAAGTCCATGATCAATGAGAATTCGCTCCAGTAGGGAAGCGCAAGAGAGAGGGCACGCATTGTTATGTGCTGTAATCAAGAGTATAATTAGTTTGATGTAGTTCTACTATTTTTTTTGTTTTTTATGAAAATATAGACTGATCTATTTTTTACGTGAGAAAAAACCTATATTTTTTTACTTGTATTTACTTGAAAATTGTCAACGTCTTTAAAAAAATCGATTTTTCATTTATTTACAATGTCATGTAATATTTCGTTTTTTGTTGATCTACTCTTTTATTATAAATCTTATTAATATTATTATATTTAATTTGTGATAATTACCAAATTAAAAAGAGAGAACAACTTAATTATAAAAAAAGGTAATTTTTTACTTACCGGGCCCACGGCCGATTTTATTAAAATTTTGTATACAGGGGTTTTTGGGGCGCTTATCACGAATCTGAAGTCATATCTTGCCGGACTCTGCTAGTTTTTGAGTTATAACGCCCCACTCGAACCTAACCTCACATCTGCACAAACTCCTAAAATTCCTCCTTCTTAAAACTGATTACACCCAAAATGAAATATTTTATTAATATACTTATTATTTTATATGATAAATTTAATTTTACCTTTTTACAATTTTTTTAAAAAAGCACAACAAGGCTTTCCCAATATTTTTATTTTTAAAGTGAACAAAATTGTCTAGGTATTTTAGAAATTTTAAGTTATACACCAGGGACAGCAAAACAATTGAATGCGCTTAATTTTTAAATTTAAATCGCGAAAAATAAAAGTAATTTAAATTTATAAAGTAGGCTATTCAATTGTTTCGGGGTCCCTGGTGTACCAACATAAAACAGTCAAAAATTTCTAGACAATTTTGTTGACATTTATAAAAGTAAAAATAATATTTTTGGAAAGTACTTGTTGTGCTTTTTTTATTAAATATATTTGTTAAATGAAGGTGAAATTACATTTATCTTTTAAAATAATAAGTGTTCGAGTGGTGCGTAATAACTTAAAAACTAGCAGAGTACGAAAAAATTTGACTTCAGATTCGTAATCAGCGCCCCAAAAACTCCTGTTTACAAAATTTTAATAAAATTGGCCATGTGCCGGTAACTAAAAAATTAGCTTTTTTATTATTTAGTTGTCCTCTCATTTTAATTTAGTAATTATCACAAATTAAATAAAATAATTTAAATAAGATTTATAATTAAAAAAGTAGATCTTAATCCAATAAAAACAGAAATATTACTATCCATGAACATTAAATGAATAAATGAAAAAAATCGATTTTCTTTAAAGATTCTGTAGACAACTTTTCAAGTAAAAAATACAAGTAAAAGAAATTATTGGTTTTTTTCTCACGCAAAAAAAAATAGTCATCATGGTCTAAAATTTATGTTTCATAAAAAATAAGTAAAGAAATACAAGAACTACATCGACACTATATTTAAAATCTTTATTACAGCACATATCAATGCGTCTTTTTCTCTTGGGCTTCCACTTACCTGGGGGGGAGAATCGTTCATTGAAATCTGGGAACCTCTGTTTGGGGCCTTTTTCCCAAATGACAACCATGGATTTTTGTAATTAGTATATATAAAATTAATTTTGTATTAAAAAAAAAAAAACAGGAATGTAAACAATTCACGATATACCTGTTTAAGATGGAACCCGAACGTGCGGTAACGAGAGCTAACCATTTTTTTTTAATTTGAATTATTATCTTTAAAAAAGTCGAAAAATTTTAAAAAAAAATATAGTTTTAATTTAAAAGGGAAATTTAATCATACTAAAATTAATTACAGGTAATTGCGGTAATTTTTTATAGACAACCCATCCCTAATCCATACTTTTCCTTAACATTCATTTAAAATTGGTTGTATAAAAAACAGATACCTGCAGAATAGAGCAGGGATTTAGACTATAAGTGAAAAACAATTGTGATTAATGTCTAAGTAATTTTTTATTACTATTATTTTGGAAATGTCTACCCGGGAAAATAAAAAGGTTTTTAAATTTTTTAATGTTTTTTTTCTAAGGAAGAAAAGTTTGGTAATATTTTGTTGACACCCCGTATACAATTAAACATTTTTTTTTGCTTAAGGTTAAAAATATATAAATTATTTAGTTTATTTTAAGTTGTTGCTAGTTTTTATTTTTTGCATGAACATTTTGCTTGCTAATTATGTACCTTTATGCATTTTAGTAACAAAAATTTATTGCATATATGTATTTTATTTTGACCTTCACAATCTGTTTATTTTCGATTAAAAATAACACGTATTAAGTAACCATAGTTATTGACTTTTTAAACCACGGCAATAGCCGGGAATACAGTCAGTTGTTATAACCATCAACTTACTTTTGAACCAATACAATATACAAGTGTGGAAAGTTCAAAATCGATCATGGACGTTTCGCAATTAAAACAAAGAAAACAAATTAACCACCAAAAAGAGTGAGATCGAATTTAAACGGGAATACCCCACTGCAAGTGTATGTGCACACAGGGCGGATTGGATAAGTATGCTATGCGAGGGACGCGATCAAAAAAAACCCTTTAAAATCAAAAGCAAGATTCAAACAGCGCGCTTGTTGCTGCTTTAAGACGCGATGCTGGGGACGCGATATCGCGCGACTGTTTTATTTTCAAGCATGTTCGATTTTTATCGCTTGAACGCGTGCCGCTAGTCATTCCCCGTGTTCCGTGTGGTCATCATGGATGCAGAAAAATTAATAAATGCAGACGAGTGCGTCTTCCGCTATGGGATCAAAAAAACAAAGGCTATCGAGATCGGGAAAAGTTGAGAAATTATGGCAGGAGGTAGCTGCAGAACTAAACGTTTAAGAAATTTTTAAACATGGTGGGGTTGGTGACTTATAAGTACCAACGAATTCATATTTAAAATTTTTTTTTTTAATCGAAAGCTTTTTTTAAAAAATACGTTTTAAAAAAAAAAATTTTTGGGATGGTTAATATTTTCCTAGTAAAAAACGATTTTAAAATTTTTTTTTGCGTATTTAAATGCATAAAATACTTTCGTTTTACATTGACTTTAGCACTTGTCACTTTCAAACTGAAAATAAGTATTGATAGTTTGCCGGACTGGTAAAATTTTACTTTATGGACATGCCCAAATTTGCATACGGTTTTTTTTTTTTGGGGCCCTGATCACAAACCCCAAAATAATTTTTTTTTGGCAACCCTGGTTTTTGAGTTATGAGGCCAAAAAAATTTAACCCTAAAATTTAAAAATTTTTCCCAAAATCCCCTTTTTAAACCCGGGGAACCATAAAAAGCGAACAAACTGATTGGGAGTTATGTATTGAACGAATACATAAAATTTAAAAAAGTTTATTGTTTTTTTTTAGTAAAAAAAATTAAATAATCCAGTGTTTTTTTTTTTTTCAAAAATTATGAATTAGGAAAAAGTTATATACACATCATATACCGTATATAATTTAAAAAGTAAAGTAAGGTTGATTTGAGGTAATTTTTATTAAAAAAAAAAGAATGTTGGTTTACAGATGGAAAAAATTTAAAAATAAACTTGATATTGCTTTTTATGTTTCTTTAATTATCTTTTTAAAATTGAAACGCCAAGACGAAAAGAAAAGTTTTGGGTTCTATAAGAGGCACCGGTCGCCAGAAACCTGGAAAAAATCAATCAGTCAGTGTGTTATTATCGCATAGTGTAGAATTATCTGTATTAATATGAGAATAAAAATATATCCCTTTTTCATGACTATTTAAACAAAAAAAATTAATTTACAAAAATATCAAATATTACAGAATTAGTAAATAAAAAACTTATTCTCTTTATTTCCTTTTTTAAGAAGTTTAAAAAAGATAAGTCTTTAAAGATGTTTTAGAAATGAGCTGAAGAAGTTTCCGAAACCTAAATCAGGCGACGAAACTCCTTCAAAATTTTTTCAAAGGGACTTTTTTAAATTTTAGGCTTTTTAAAGGGTCAAATGACCCAAGACAGCTAACTGGGAACTTACCCCCTGAAGATAAACCAAACCAGGTAAACGAAGATGTATCCAACGATTATTTATTTTCCCGATGACATCGACGAGGAGACATCTGTTACCCGGGGGAAAGAACTGAATTAGAACAACTATTTTTATGACAAAAACCAAAAAAAATGCAACTACTAGCTCAGATAAAAAAAATTTGTTTAAGAGCTCCTAACCGTGGGCTTCCCCCAAAACGTCCGCAAAAAGCAGCTAAAAGAAAAGAAGACTTTGACAAAGAATTTTTAAACTGGGGGAACAAAAAATTGATGTTCTTTAAAACAAGTAATTCGGTTTTTCAACACAATCTCAGATTACTCAGGATGATGACTATCACCCCTTTGAGTTTCCATACACCCTAAAAAAATGCGTTTTAAAAAGAGGGTTTCGTCTCAAGACGCAGAATGCTTTTCCGCCACAGTGAACGAACACCACGTTGAAAATATAAGTTTTGCAAAAATATGCCAACTCATCAGCCGCGAATTGCACAAACTTTTGTAGCAACACCATTGGCTTCACCCGCTTATTCCACAGAAACAACACTTGTTCTTATACAATTCTTTCCTTTTAGAAAGGGGGCATATTTTATGCATTTATATTGGTATTTTTTATTTATTTTAAAAAACTGTAACTAATTTTTTAATAAAATAATTAAATATATATACCTAAGCATTTTTTTTTTTCCTTAACGTTACGGCAAGACGTTTTTTTAAAGTTGTTTGGGGAACCCCCAGTTTGTAGCCACTTTTTCCACTAATGGTGTTATACCATTTTAAATAAATATGAATGTTTCCAAAAAATTCGGAAAAATTCTCAAAAAATTTTCAGTATAGGGTTAATTGGGAAAACGGTTTAAAATTTTCCCCGAGGTTAATCGATCACGATAAATTTATGTACCCATTTTTTTTTTTCTTTTCATTTTTTTTTTAAACCTGTATTTTAAAAAAAGAGTTTTATAATAATATTAATTCCATGGAAGCGGGAACGAAAAGGCAGATGTTCAAAAGTTAATACGCTTTTTTTATCGCGTTCTATTAAAACACAACCAAAATATGGGGGAATAATCAAAAGCAAAGCGTCGCATAGCATCGAATCTCTAGACGTTATCGTTTTAACGCGCCCGTGTGCACGTATAGCTTGACGAAGGTTGACTTATGATGAGGGGTAATAAATATGCAGGCGGGAGCTGGAGGCCGTATGCCTAGAATTGCCTTCTTTGCTGTTCGAAACAGCGCTTGATGGAAGCATCGACACATTGCAAAGCTTTGTCTGACTTCTCTCACACAGTTAAAGGGGTTGGTTTCTGTTAAATATATTACACCTTTTCCCTATGTTCGGTTTGGATTTTCCACACCTGTATAAGATTTTTTAGCTGATTTTTTTTCTGTCGAAATTAAACAGATTATGTTTATTTATTATTTGTTATCATTCAAAAAATAATATCTGTTAGGACAAGAGGAATGCTGCAACAGGTGTTTTGGTGTCACAAAACGTATATTCTGATCTTTCGCAAAACATAAGTTTTTTTGGAAAAAACGATACCAACTTTTCCCTATCAAGACCTTTTTTTTTTGGGAACAGTGAGTACATTTATTTATAATAACAAGAACACATTGTGTATTAGTATAATAAGGTGTTTAAAAATGCCAAAAAAAATTTAATATGGAAATTACTGCCCTTTTTATGTAACTTTGCTCGATATATCAAAATACCATGCAAGACGTCGTTAGGTAAAAAAAGGAAAAAACCCCTTTTTGTAGAATCCAATATCTCTAGACTTTGTAGTTGACTGTTTCAAAAGAGAATGATTTAATTCATGCCCTTTCCCAAAAAATCAGTTCTAGATTTAAAGGTTTTTGTTTTTCCCCGTATTGTACAGGGTGTTTCAGTTGAAAAAAAAATTTTTTTAAATTTACACGGCTAAACCCGATAATGCCCTTTTTAAAAAACCCCGGCAAAGGGTCCCAGAAAACCGAAACCAATGGCAACATTGAAATTTTTAAAAAGAAACAACCTGTTTTTTATTGCATATTGGGATTCAACAAAAAATTTTTAAGTAAGTTTTGTTAACATCTTCCTATACCATATCTTATCGTTTTTAAGAAAATAATTTAAACACTCTTTTTTAAAGGGGAAAACACCATGTTTAAAAGGTTTAATATTTACGTGCCTAAACCCCGCTGGTTTAATTTTTTTGGGGGTTGACAAGCATGTATGTAAAGGGGTCACATGCTATTATAGCAATAAACCACAGGGTATTCCAAAAAAAATTTTTATTTTTTCCGATATTAAATAAATTAAAACCCCTTTTTTTTTTAAAACAACATAATTATTTTTTCCCCCTTTTTTAAAAGACCAATAATTTACCTACAAAATTTTTATACATCTTTTTTTATCCATCTGCCACCCTTTTTTAAATATAAGCAAATTTATTTTTTTAACATTTATTCCTTATTTCAAATAAAAAAAAATAATTTTTACCTTTTATGTCAAATAGTTGTCAAAGCAATTTAAAAAAAAAACTTTCATGGCCTACCTAGGTAAATTATAAATTGTCGGTGGTTTACTTGATAGCATTTAAAAGGGAAAAAAATTAAAATTGTTTGTATTAAAAAAAAAGGGTAAAATACAGTATTTAAAAAAAAATT
>JAHBCN010022103.1:0-13586 GCA_019359885.1 Listronotus oregonensis | reverse complement strand
CCCAAACCTTGTTGTCCCAAACAATACAGAAAGTCAATTTTTTTTTCGTCTGTAAAAAATCTTTTGTACATTTGATCAGGGGTTTTTTTCAAACCGAGATTTAAAAATGGCTTTTTGTGCTGTGTGATCAGATATAAAATTTTCAAACACAAAAAGTTTCTACCTGGTTAAAGTTTGTAAATATATTGTCTATACTAGATGTATTAGAAGTGATCCTGGTGTTTTCCAATTTTTTTAGGATGAAATTTAAAAAGAGGACTTTAAAGGACAAAAATTTTATTTTAGATTTATTCTTCTTTAACATTTCGATGTTAAAATCACCTACTATAAAAACTAAATTATTTTCATTAAATATGTTAAGTAAAAGCTGCTCAGTTTTTTCAAGTGATAACTGTTATAGAAATGTTATCAAAAATGTGACCCTGACAGATCGACTTAAGGCAAAAGGTAAAAAATATTACCGTAACCATATTTACTGATGAATTAATTAACTTTCAATGCTAGTTATTATAGGCAACACAGTAACGGCCGAGTGATGATCGCGTTGTTAAATTTAGCAATGGACTTAGCAGTTTAGAATGTTTAAAAAAAATGTCATTGTCATTGTTATTCAATGTTTTTAGTAGGCAATTTTTAAAAATCTGACATTTGTTAAACATTCAAAACCGTTGTTAACTTTTAACAATTTGCTTGCAAGTTGACAACGGCTTAGAATGTTTAACAAAATGTCAGATTCCATGTCAGAAGTCCATTGCTAAATTTAACAACGCGATCATCACTCGGCCGTAAGAGTTTTGAGCATAGAGTATATAAAAAAACGACAAACTTGTCGCTTTATAGGTACTCCATTTATTATCCTGTATGATTTTTTTTATATATTATGAAATATGTGCAACTACAGTAATTTAAAGACTTCCAACATGGTATCAATACTACGATGAATCAATTATAAGTTATTTAAAACTGAAATTCTTTATTTAGTAAAAGTATTTGGAGCAGGAGACAAACGGTGTATTCAGATACTACCGATGATGCGTCTCGTAGTGTGTGAATCTGACAGGCATTTTATAGTATATTCCAAACCGTCGAATAATATATTATTTAATAAGTGCGGCCCGGGTTTTTAACCCCGGGATGAAGTTCTCGGCCTAGCCACTTAAAAATCCGATTTCTGGATTGCCCCGAGTCACTGGGGAAAGGGGCCCCAACTTCTCAGTCACTTTTTAAAACCCCCTCTCCGCAAAGCCAGATTCCGGGGCTAACCCAAAAAACTTCAAAACCCCAAACAACCGTGATAGCCAACATGGCAAACACGTAGTGAGGACTTGCTCAGCCAAAAAGGGGGGCGGGGGGGTGGTTGGCAAGCCTAGGGGAGTTTTGGGGGCCTGTAAGCCCTACCCCGGTCCTTCCCGGTTGGGGCCCTTACTACTACATAGTTTGCAAATTGAGCCGTAGGCGAGGTTTGCATTTACTTAAGGGCGCTGGAGACCATTACCGCACGAGATATATACACTTTTTTTTCTACAACCGTGGCAATTTAAATCCATTCTAAATGTATTTAGTCTTTTTTTACAAATACATCTTTAGTATCCTCAAAATCTGACAACAAAATGTCAATCAGCGAGATTTTAAATACAAAATCACAAAAACTTGTTTAAAAACAAAGTTGTCTTGTAAAGTCACAATATCAATAACAAATTTCTAGAAAGTCTAGAAAAACAAAAATTCCGAAGTCTACTGCTCGCTACCTGGAAAAAGGTCTATTTAGATCATAAAACCACAAAATAATTTTAGGCAGTCGCCAGTAATTAATATTAAGAACATTAGTAATTCAAATGCAACTATAAAGTTTTAACTTTGTTAGCTTTTGTATCAATAAATTTTTATATTGTTTTGGTCTCAATAAAAAATTGTTGTACTAACCAATTTATTTTAGTAATTTTATTGAGATTCTCTAAAATTATTAAAAAGACAAATACTGAACAACAAAATTTAATTTTGCAGGAACTGTCACTTTATCGCACTAGCAATTTATTTTCCGCACTAGACTGCCTAGTTGTGGTTAGTGCTAGTTATGCGAAAAGATATTTTTTCCACAAGCGTTAGGAAGAATTGTTTTTTTTACAAGCGTGAGGAAAACAAAAATACAGAAATTAGTAAATTTTTTTTAACAACAATAATTTTAGTATGTGTGAATTTTTCTAGAAAATAGGACCACTTTGGTCCTGGTCCGGGGGTATAGCGACCTAACTAATTTCTACAAAATTCAAAGGCAAGGAAGCATAAGAAAAACATACTAAAACATAAATCCACCACAAAACTATAGAACATAAGGTCCGTCGAGCTGCACCCCCCATTGACCCGATTCAAAAACAGAATATATCAAATTTATGTGCTCTTTATGTGCTAATTTTGTGCCAAAGACAAAATTTTTGTGCTCGTTGGGAAAGTATTTTTTTTAAATTTTAAAAAGGGGGGGCTAGCTCGACTCCGAGCCAGACCCCCCACCACAAAGGCACACTTCACATCAAAACTGACCATACACGATTTTTGTGCTCTTTATGTGCTTTTAAATGGTACCTCGTTTGGTGCTCCAAACTCAAATCTACGGCTGACAGCGTAATTTTCTTTTTTCGAGCATGGGGGGTGTTACTCGACATATGTGAATTTCGAGAATAAGCTTCGAATTCCAAAAGCGAGTAGACCAAAATTAAGTGCTCTTTATGTGCTAATTTTGTGCCAAAGACAAAATTTTTGTGCTCGTTGGGAAAGTATTTTTTTTTTAATTTTTAAAAAGGGGGGGCTAGCTCGACTCCGAGCCAGACCCCCCACCACAAAGGCACACTTCACATCAAAACTGACCATACACGATTTTTGTGCTCTTTATGTGCTTTTAAATGGTACCTCGTTTGGTGCTCCAAACTCAAATCTACGGCTGACAGCGTAATTTTCTTTTTTCGAGCATGGGGGGTGTTACTCGACATATGTGAATTTCGAGAATAAGCTTCGAATTCCAAAAGCGAGTAGACCAAAATTAAGTGCTCTTTATGTGCTAATTTTGTGCCAAAGACAAAATTTTTGTGCTCGTTGGGAAAGTATTTTTTTAAAATAATCAAAATGGGGGGGCTGTCTCGGCGGCGAGCCACACCCCCCCTCCACTCGAGAACACTTTCCATAAACGACCGCGTTCGATTTTTGTGCTCTTTATGTGCTTTCCAGGGCACCAACTCGGTACTCCAAACTTTAATCTACGGGTGATAGGGTCATTTTCTTTTTTTCGGGCATGGGGGGTGTAGCTCGACATTTCTGAATTTCGAAAAGACACCCCTCGCCTCGACAATGCATTTGCCATCTTTAAGTGCTCTTTATGTGCTATTTATGTGCCAAAGTCGCGATTATTGTGCTCCATCGGAAAGCCTTTTTTTTAATATAATCAAAATGGGGGGGCTGTCTCGGCGGCGAGCCACACCCCCCCTCCACTCGAGAACACTTCTCTCCATAAACGACCGCGTTCGATTTTTGTGCTCTTTATGTGCTTTCCAGGGCACCAACTCCTGTACTCCAAACTTCAATCTCCGGGTGATAGGGTCATTTTCCAAAGCCTTTTTTTAAAATAATCAAAATGGGGGCTTTTTTAATTAAAAAAAGTGCAAGTATAGCGTTTCTAAAACAGGTGATCTTTTGAAACAGATTCTTATGAATATTTAAGAATTGAGAGCGCATAATGAAATTTGCCAAGAATTGTTTAAAGCTGTATATTGGTATGCTAATATTTCTTAATAATGTTAAAAAAGAGGACACTTTGATTCAATTAAATAATGAATCTACAAGGATCCACGCACATATATACATTTAATAATAGAGACTTCATATTGTTAGGTTAAAAAAATAAATTTTACAGATGTACACACATCTTCAGAAAGCTGTATGAACCATCTACGAAATCAGTGAAAATCTATATTTTTTTGCAATTTTTTTTGCAATGTTTTTGAAAATTACTAGCATGAGACTTTGGTCGATCCACTGCCATCTAAAAACTTCTCCAAAGTTCTCTATAAATCTGAATTGATTAGTGGAAAATTGCATGAATCTATACAGTTCTTACAAAGATATCCTGGAAATCATTACGAAGATACGTGACCATAAATCTCTATAAAACCATTTTGATCTTAAGAGATCTTCAGAGATCGTTTCAGATTTAAGTAGATATATAACAACTATTAAGATTTTTTTTGAGCATTTATAAAGATTATTGCAAAAAGATTTCTTCAGATTAACCTAGATTTACGCATTTCAACAAAGATCTATGGAGATCCATAAAGGTCTTCTCGGAGTTTTGCTGAATTAGGAACTAAGAAATCAATATGGATCCACTTGGATTTTCAGAGATCTGCAAGGATCTCTATAGATCTAAAGAGATCCAAAGTTTTCTTTAAAGCACTTGTGAAGAATATTACAAAAAGATCTATGTTGATCTACAGAGATCTATAGAGATCGATATAGATATAGATCCATAGAGATCTTTTTACAGATTTGTTAAGTTGGATACTAATAGATCTCTAGAGATCTACTTAGATCTAAAGAGATCAACATAGATCTTTTGAGATCACTGTAGATTTCTGGCGAATAATTGTAAAAAGATTGACGAGATTTATAAAGATCTCTTGTATCTATTTGGTTTAGATATTGCAAAATGTGAAGAGATCAATAGAGGGTCTCTTGAGATCTCCAGAGATCTTCAGAGATCTTCAGAGATCTCCATTCAGTAATTTCATGCTGCTTCGGGTAATCTCTTGAGATCTCTTGAGATCTTAAAAGATCTCAAGAGATCTACTCCGTTTTGCCAGGGAAAAACGTATGACAATTAAACTTTGTCTTCGCAAGTTTTAAAAGCATTTGATTTAAAATGAAAACACAAATTTCGGCTCAATCCGGTGATTTTTTGCATTTAACATTCGCCATTTTGGATTCGCCATTTTGAATTTGAAAATTTAGATCTCGAATTCGGAACCAGTTACCGCAAAACTCCGCATGAACTTATTTCATTTTGATCGATGTATTTCTAGTGTTTATCTTACGCCATTTTCGACCCGCCATTTTCAATTTGAATAATTAGATTCTCAAATTTAGAATCAGCGACCGTGAAAACTCCATACAAACCAATTTTATTTCAATCTATGTTTTCCGCAGTTGTCATACGCCATTTTGACTAGCCATTATGAATTTGCAAATTTAGATCTTAAATTCGGAATTAGCGTCTCCAAGAACTCTGTTTAAAAGCAATTTGATTTCGATCCATGCATTTTTTGCTTTTGTCGTTCGCCATTTTCAACCCGCCATTTTGAATCTAAATATTTAGATTCAAAATCAGAGACCGTGAAAACTCCGTACAAACTAATTTCATTTCGATCCATGAATTTTTCGCAGTTGTCATACGCCATTTTTGACACGCCATTTCGAATTTGAAAATTTAGATCTTAAATTCGGAATGATCGTCCCCAAAAACCCTGTATATAGGCAATTTGATTTCGACACATGCTTTTTTTTCATTTGTCGTACGTCATTTTGGATTCGCCATTTTGAATTTGAAAATTTAGATCTGACATTCGGCATTAGCGTCTCTAAAAACCCTATATAACAGTGATTTGATTTCGATCCATGCATTTTTTGCATTTGTCGTACGCCATTTTTTACCCGCCATTTTTAATTTGAATTTTTATATTATCAAATTCGGAATCAGCGACCGTGAAAACTCCATACAAACCAATTTCATTTCGATCCATAAATTTTTCGTAGTTGTCATACGCCATTTTTGACCCGCCATTTTGAATTTGAAAATTTAGATCTCAAATTCAGAATTAACGACTCCGAAAACCATTACTTAACTAATTTTCAGCTCGATCCGGTCGTTTTTTCCACGTATACATAAAACTTTTATATTTGGCAGAGATTTGACAACGAAAATTGAAAGAAATGTCAAAAAATTTATTTTTTTTTTGGATTCCAGTCTTGTTGCAAATTGATCTCAGGTTTGTCCCACTTCTTTCCAGGACATCCGAATCCCATCGTTTTGAAAACTTCTTAAAATGTTCTTTATCACATACTGAAAATGCTAATTTTCTTATTGTTCAACAAATATTAGAAAATGATTTGAAAAACGTTTATATAACTTTATATTTTTAAAAGTGTGTATGTCTAAAGTTGTTACGATTATAACAGTAATTATCATAACAATACTTTGTACAATATTATCAAAAAATCAAAATTTTTTACTCAGAATAATATTGAATAATTTATTATTGATGGTGAATTATTACTTTTATTCGTGAAAATATATGAAATGCTTAATAATGACCTCTCGGTCTGTATGAGATGTTCATCGCGCGAGAAGTTCAAATTAGACGACTTGAGCGCCTCTTGTGGGCTGCAAGGAAATGAACGGCAATCGCTACATTTTTCACCGCGCGATGGATCGGAGGTTTAAACTTGGCGACATCAGCGCCTCTTACGGGCTGCAAGAAAATTAGCGGCACACTTATCATTTTTTAGCGATAGAGGGTTATGAGTGACAACACGATTTGGTTTGTTTCTGCATGTCAGTTCCTGTTTCTCTGTCTGGTCAAAGATTGTGTTGAAAATGAAGCGTGGTCGACCCAAAAAAATAGACGAGGAGTTTTTAATGTCAGTGTTGTCCAAGTACAAGGACAAAATAATTAATAATAGTTTAATAACATCAAAAAGTGACGCCGTATGGACAAAGCTCAATGAAGAGCTGAATAAAACAAGAGTCGACCAAGGTGTTCCGAATGGGGTCGAGGCTCTGTATACATATGTAACCTGCAGAAAACCATTTCCTGAGCAGCAAAAAGACCCTCCAACAATTACTGTAAGTAGATTTTTGAATATATAATAAACTCTTATTAATATTTTGCAACCAATTTGTCGAGAAATTGTCGAAAATTTATTGAATAACGTAATATTTTGTGATAACAAAAATTAAAAAAAACTTTTTTAAAATTAATTTTGAGAAAGTTTGAATGTAAATATTTAATCTAACAAGCAAACAATTACTGACGATTATTAGTAAAGTTTATTTCGCCTGCCGCCCCCCTACCACTCTTGACTACTCCCCTCTACCTTGATATTTTCCCTACTCTGCGCTTCTGGAAGAGAGAGAGACTGAAGGCGTATTTATAGCTTGCCCTGTGCAGCTAAGAACGCCGGAGCAAGTCGATGCATGACGGCGCAAGTCGACGCACGTCGACGCACGTCGACGCGGTCGTGCACCGCGTACAGTGCATACAACAAAAGTAAAGACTTTTTCAATTTTTATGTATTTGATGATTACACTGAGAAAAAAATTTGTGAATTCCGTAGATTCAACTGAACATTTAGTTAAAATGGGCACAACTGAAATACTTCGTAGTTTCTACTGAAATTTTCAGTCGCTTTTACTGAAAAAATAGTTGGCACGATTCAATGAAATATAGTTGGCTGAACTGAAATATTTCGTAAGTTGTACTGAACTTTTCAGTTGTTTTTACTGAAAAATAGTTGACGCAATTTAATAGGATATAGCTGGTTTAACTGTCATTTTCTTTCAACTAACTGGATAATTAAGTACTAATCACGACCCAAAAAAGGTTGGAATATAAAATGATTTGATATGTTGATCTACAAGCATGCCTAATTGAAAGCATGATCCCATTTTTAAAATTTATAAAATGATTATTCATGTTACGAAAATTTTGTGTTATTCGGTTCCAATTTTGAATTTTCACAGCGACAAGTGAGTGGAGTCTTAATTACTGGCGATTTTTAAGAATTACAAATTCTTGCAATATGGATATAATTTCCATACATAAGGCCATGCATTGATTTTTTTAAACAAGTTTCGTCAAAAATTATTGAAAAATTATATTTCAGCGAGATGCATATGCTTTTCATAGTACTTTGAGCTCTGTTGTGCAAAACTGATGTTAAATTTGCAAAATTAATATTTTTAAACAATTTTGTGTTAAAAATAATTAAAAAATTACATTATTTATTTATTTATTTTTTATTTGTTTCTATTATATTGTCATTTCTACTGTTTTCGTTGCTTCATTTCTGGTATAATTATGTACGATATATTTTCAATTTGTTTTCAAATTATATTTAACTTCCATACATAATGTGGATATATAAAGTTATTATATTAATATTACGCATCAGCTCTATTTAAAAATTCACGTAAAAGTGTGCAGTTCTATTGATACCAAATTTAAACTTAGGGCGCGTCTGGCAAGTTTAAATTGTTTTTATCACAGCGGACGTAAATGACCACGTTTTCGTCCGCTGCGCGAGACAAAGTTGTTACATCCACTGGGATACAAAAACATTACGCACCACGGCAAAATTTTCACGCTAAGGTGATTGATCCCTCGCCTTAGGCTGGTACACTGTCACGCTCGCTAGAAAATTTTTTTCGTCCTAGGTACGTAATATACTATTATTTGAAAATATTTGAATGTAGGATAATAGTATATTACGTACCTAGGACGAAAACAATTTTCTCGCGAGGATGACAGTTGTAGCCCGAGCCGAAGGCGAGGGATGCAATCACCCTAGCGTGAAAAGTTTTTTAGCCCGTGGTGCGTAATGTTTTTTGTATCCCAGTGGATGTAAAGGGCAACTTTGTCTCGCGCAGTGAACGAAAATGTGGTCATTTACGTCCGCTGGGATACAAAACATTAAAATCTTTGGGAATTGAAAAAACGTTGAAAACCTCCAAGATCATGGAAATTAAAAAAATTTGTTAATATGAAATACTTGGAAATGAAATAAAAGTAAGATTCTAAAATGTCAAAAAATAATTACCAACAAAGTTATAAAAAATTTTCAAGAGATAAATTGTCACAAAGTATTTTTGAACCGAAAATTTTCAAACAACATCTTTAAATAAAAATTTAAAATAGTACATTGTGTACTGCTGGCGAGAATTTGACCGTCTGAGGACGTTTGTGCCGAGGCCAATTTTGCGCCGGAGGCGCCAAAATTGTAGCCGAGGTTCATTTTGGAGTATCTTTATTTAAATAACATTAAGTTATTGAACTTCAACTTTTTCGTTAAACATTTCTTCATGAAACACGCGTTACGTGCAAATTACAATGGATATTTTCTGTTTTCGCTAGGATGAAAGCCAGGCTAGTTTACAGTTAAACGAATCGGCAGAGTCCAACACTAATTCCCAAGTGAAGGATGTACATTTTAGCAAAAACGAATTTTTTCTTTGATTGAAGATGTGACATATGCTTGTAACGAAAAAAGAAAAAAGCAAAGAACGACAATATAAAATCTTTAAAAGGAAAATGGGAATTGGAATTCTCAAAAAAATTGTGGTCTGAACATCGTATAGCATGTGGGTTTCTATTTAAGCGAGGTCGAGTTTATAAAACACGCAACTGTGGAAGGTAACCATTTCATTATTTCACGAATAATACAAAATCTTTGAATTTTGAGTTCTCGTATCTTTAATTTCCCTTTTATTTTCTCAGTAAATCAAAACCAATTATTTAATTTTGTTCTCGCTAGCTGAAAATGTTAAAAGCAACAGTCAATGTTACTAGAATATTTTATTTTAGTTTTCAAACCTATCGCACAACAAATTTTTCTGTTTATAGGTCATTGTAAATGTGGCATTACACTCCAGGGTGTTGTTTCTGACCTTACAAGAGAAGTTATTATTATGACGTGTACTCTAGGAGGTACGTCTTCAGGACCTTGTAGTAAACGTCTCTGCAGAAATCCAGAAAGAGGAGAGATTGGAAAAGAATGTTAGAAACTGGAAAATGTGGGTCCACTATTCAAAAGGAAATGGCTAATGAATACATGCTTTATGGGGATAGAATTCCTCCACACCTTTACAGTGACCGAACTTATCGAGATGCGAAATCCGAAGCTTTGCAAAAGAAGCACCTTGAAAAAGATGTAGTTACTGCTCTCTGCAAGCTCAAAGAAAGTTCACTCGCCAATTGCATCCACTATATTGGGGCTAACCTTTTTATGTTTATTACTCAACGGCTCAGCAATTACACATTTTTCAATCATATTGCCGAGAAAATATCTCGACAGTTGTGCTTGATGCAACTGGAGGGATTGTGGGAAAATCATTCGCCCTGATGGTAGTTTGTCAGGTACTAATAACAATTATATCGTTTTATATATACAGAAACTTTTCTCCGCTGCCGTGTATGTAAGTTATGGGAAGGGGGGAAGGGGAAAAAAGGCTGGAAAGGGGTGGGAAGGGAGGGAAATGGTGGAAAAGGGATGGCAAAGGATAGAAAATGCTGGAAAAAGAAAAAAGTTATGGAGTTGTCATTATGAAAAAAGAGCTGCTCCTGTCAGGAGAGTTTAGGATAAGTTAGATTAAGGAACCTTTCTCACCAAGGTTTACGAACCTTTTTTAATTTAAACCCCATGTTCCAGATTTGCCAAAAAATTTTTTTGAATAAATTTAAAAATTAGAATTTCAATTTTAGAAAAGGGAAGATGTTAACTGTCCTAGCAGTTAACAGAGTTAACATTTACAGTTAACATAGGTAAGAATGAGCAGATGTTAGGTCAGGCAACCGCGCGCGTAGCCCCATGGCGCAGCCTTCTAGTAAATGAACATACATGGAAATAAAAAATACTTTCAATTGGGAAGTTGCATAAAAAGAAAATAAAATTTTGTAACATATGAAATGTTTGTTTTTGAAAAAATCGATACGTATTTATTTTTTCTGTTAAAACTGATTATTTTAAAAGATCCCGGATTTTTGGGATTTTTGTATACATCCCTGTTCTAAAAAAAAGTATTCTAATTTTTCAACTTCTACTAAAAAAATAATTTTTTTTCTGCCTAAGAATCTCAAAAAACAGAGAATTAGTAACCTGGAAAACCTGGCAGCGGCGGCGGCGGCTCCGGAGCAGATCATTTTTATGTTTACATAATAATTAAACAAATTTTGTGAAACCCCCAAATAAATCATTCCCACCTACATTCTAAAGAACGGAATTTCCCTATTATTTTCTATTATCCCCATGATATCTCATCTATCAAAATTTTTTTAAATTTGCCATATCCTTTCATCATTTAAAAAAACAGAAGAGATTTCTCGAGTCTCCAGAGATCAGCCGTAGATTTGAGTTTGGAGCACCAAAGGGAGGTACCATTTGCACATAAAGAGCACAAAAAACGGGCTTTTATGGAAAAGTGTTCTGAGTGGAGGGGGGTGTGGCCGGCCGAGACAGCCCCCATTTTGATTATTTTAAAAATATTTTCCAACGAGCACAAAAATTTTGTCTTTGGCACAAAATTAGCAAAATAAAACACAATTTTTCATCTTTGAATTCGAAGCTTATTCTCAAAATTTCCCCAAATATGTCGAGAAACCCCCATGCTCGAAAAAGAAAATTACGCTGTCAGCCGTAGATTTGAGTTTGGAGAAAACCAAACGAGGTACCATTTAAAAGACATAAAGAGCACAAAAATCGTGTATGGTCAGTTTTGAGGAAGTGTGTTTTGGGGTGGGGGGTCTGGCTCGGAGTCGAGCTACCCCCCCTTTTAAAAAATTAAAAAAAATACTTTCCCAACGAGCCAAAATTTTGTCGGACAAAATTGCACATAAAACACTTAATTTTGGTCTACTCGCTTTTGGAATTCGAAGCTTATTCTCGAAATTCATATGTCGAGTAACACCCCATGCTGAAAAAAGAAAATTACGTGTCAGCCGTAGATTTGAGTTTGGAGCACCAAACGAGGTACCATTTAAAAGCACATAAAGAGCAAAAAAAATCGTGTATGGTCAGTTTTGATGTGAATTGTTTGGGTTTCCCCGGAGTCGAGCTAGCCCCCTTTTTAAAAATTTAAAAAAAATACTTTCCCAACGAGCAAAAAATTTTTTTTGGCACAAAATAGAATAAAGAGCACATAAATTTGATATATTCTGTTTTTGAATCGGGTCAATGGGGGGCAGCCGACGGACCTTAGAACATATTAACAATAATTTTGTTTAGGTAATTTGAAATTTATTAATATTGTAATTAGAAGTAAAATTAAAATTATTTGCACTAATCCTTTTAACAACAATAATTTTATTTTAAAATAAATTTTATCATTAAATCATTATAATTAATAAAATTACAATTATTTGTACTAAAATTAATAGCCGGGCTTCAACAGAGACTACTTTGACAATAAAAACAATTGTCATTCATAAAAAATTTTAAAATCTTTAAAAAACCCAGTATACCATTAAAATACAATTTAATGTTTTTTGACATTATGGGGGAAAATATTCTTTTAAAGGGGGGGGTTAAAATTTTGCGCATTTAAAAAAATTTGGGAAAATTACATTTTCCGCACGCTTGTAAAAAGTTATTTTTTAAAATGGGGAAAAAATGGTCATTCCAAACCCCGTTTTAAAAAAATTTGTTAAAATATAATCGATAAAAAAAGGGGAAATCTAAATAAATATAATTTTTAATGATAATTTTTATCTTTAATAAGTCATCTTTTCTAATCTTTTTTCCTGCTTTTTTTTCCCCTTTGACTAATATTTAAATTAGAGTTAAGAGTGCATTTAGCTACCCTTAGGGGTCGGAAAAGGGCGCGGAGACGGTGGGGGAGACTAACAAACCCCACTACCACAATTTTCGTATAGCCGCTTAAAAAAAATCATATTTTTTTAGGTTTTTCCACATTCGGTGATCGATGCGATGTTGTTTCCGAGAACCACAGGAGATAACGTTTTCGGTAATATTTTTTCCAAAACTTTATCACCTTTTAAAAAGGGAAGGAAACAATCTATGCCTCTGCTGTAACGGGGGGTTTTTTTTAAAAAAATTTTGGGTCAAAAAATTTTAAAAAAAAACCAAAAAAAAAACCATGGAATTAAATTTTTTTAAAAAAAAAAACCCCCAAAAAACCCCCTGGGCCCCTTTTTTTATTTTTTTTTTTTTTTTATTTTTTTTTACCCCAACCCCCCAAACCCCCGATTGCTAATTTACAATTAAAAAAATAAACTATTATTCTTTAAACATAAAGCCAGGGGTTTAAAAAAAAAACCTAATCAGAATTAAAAGAAAAATAGGTATGCTTATAATTTAAAAGATAAAAACATTTAGTAGTTTATTTTTAATAACTTATTTTAATATGATTAGTATGAAGATGTTTAGAAAACACCAATGAAAGAATTTAATTTTAATCATTAAAAATTATCTTAAAAATACTGATTCCTCTCTAACGTACTTAGATATATTGTTTTCCTCCGACTGCATATCCAGACAAAGAAGGGGAAAAATTTCCGGTCGGGTGAATCATAACAGGCGCGCATTCTTGAGCACACAAGTTGGGAACGGGGGAAAAACCCCGGCTACCGACGCGCCCGGCTTTTGCTGATCTTGAAAAGTTTTTAAAGAATTATTTAGTAACTTTTTTTTGGGGGCAACTTTTTTAAAAAAAAAAGGACGAATTATCTATATCACATAATGTATTCTGGGGTTAAAAAAAAAAAAAAATAAATTTTTTTTTTTTTCAAAAGCTTATAATTAAAGGATTTTTA
>JAHBCN010022102.1:0-13639 GCA_019359885.1 Listronotus oregonensis | reverse complement strand
ATTAAATATTATTTAATTGTTCTATATCCAGTTAAAAGTAAATATGGGCATTGAGTTATAATGTTCTTTTTCCTCAATCGTTTCGTTTGTGTTGTCGTTGCAGTAGCCAGTCTTTAAAATTGTTTGAGTATTTGTGAGTGTAGTGCATTTCAGTTTAAACGAAAAAATTAGTGATAGTTCGAAGAGTTCCTACCTCCGGAAAACCAAATAGTTGCGCTACAAAGAATGGCAGTAAGAATTTAAATTATTTCGTAGATTTTGTTTTTAAAAAAAATGTTACCGGTTAACTTTGGGAATGGCTATTATGAAGTAAAAGTTCTTCATGGAATTTCATAGACACTTATTGGCAAGAATTTTAAATTTTGTAACTGAAATAATAAATCGTCTTGTTACGTTCTGGGCTTATTGGCCAGACTATTTTTTGATAACTGAACTTAAGATTAATTTCTTTGACAGGAAATATTTGTGTTTTTAATAACTATATCTAGATATAGAGTGTTTTGTTTATGAAGAATCTTAAGAATATATTAAATACAATTAAATTAAAGTAAACTTTTTAATTAAAAAATAATACGTTAGTATAAGAGACTATTTTTGTATCGAAGTAATATTGTTTATTTTATTTAAAACATAATTGTTAAATTTTCCCCTTTATTCCAGGGATTTAAAAATATTATATACAATAATTGTTTGGAAGCTCGAGAATGCCTATACAAGATTTTTCGTTAGTTAGTTAAATACTTCTTTTAGGATAATATAATAACGCTTGTTTTTTTTAGTTGTAATGAAAGTGTCTTTCTTGGAATAACGGAGGTTGACGAAAAAAATTTTGTAAAAACCCAAACAGAAATACCTATAATGGTTGTTAAAAAAAACTCAGAGAGTTTTGACAAATATACCGTCTTGTGTGAAAGTAAGGATGAAAGCCCCTTTAAACATTAAGGAAAAATTTAAATTTTTAAAAAAAGTTCTTTGATATTTCAAAAACTGATGTAAATAAACGAAATGTGGTAAATAATTCTGCGGTGACGATTGTCAAGGAGCCGTCTAAGGCCGAAGCTATTAAATTTGATGTCCGTGGGGGCAACATGTCAGTGAGGATATGTCAAATGCCGTAACTAAAAAAGAAAAAGTAACCCAAAAATTGGGAAACAAAACCAAAGAAAAAAAAAAGGAACATGGTGAAGAATATACTAATGAAAGGAAAAAGGTTCCAAAAAAAAGGTGTCTAAGAAAATGTGCAGATCTAATGAAAAGTGCCCTTTTTCTAAAAAAATTTCTCCTGAAAACGTAGTCTAATAAATAAAATTTTTTTTAAGTTAAGTGACAAAAAAAAAAACACTTTTATTCAAAAATATTAAAGAGAAATTCTCAACTAAACGCACAACAAATGAAGTAATAAGAAAGTTTTTCATACAGTTCGTTTGTTGTTTCCGATCCATGCGAATGCCGGAATACTTTTTAAATACTTTTGCATCAGTAAGCAGAAAAATACTACTTCTTTAACAATATTGCAAGTCCTTCAACTAACATACCTCGTACTCCTCTTCAACAAGCATCCGAAAAAATTATACCTAAAGAAAAAAAGACGAGATACGTGCACATATTAAGCTACGTTTCCACTGAAGGAACAAATAGCAACATTTAGCAACATTTTTGTTGCCTTGTGTTTCTTCTTGTTTGTGAATTTAGAAACTTGAAAGCAACAAATGTAAACTTTTTGTTTCCACTGACAGAACTTTTAATGTTTCTGGTAACTGAAAGAGAGCAACTTTTTTAGTTACTGTTTCCACCGCGGTTGATAAACATGGATCAAGATGATAAAATAGCGGCAGCGGCGGCCTATACAGTTGTCCCAAATTGGGGGGAATGTATGGGGATCGGAAACCACCATAGATAGAAATTCGGTTAAATGGGAAAGTTTTGGAAATTATGTTAGTAAGCTAATCCCGTTTACTACATGCTTTTTGAGAAATTTTGAATAAACCTGAAATATGAATTTTCGAAAATGGACCATATTTTTTTATAAGTGAAAATTTTTTAAATCTGTAAAAACTTCTTTAAAGCAACTTCTTTTGTAGAATATGACCGAGTAGTCAATTTTTATTTTCTATGTTTCGGGTTTTTAGAATCTTCATCAACTTTATTTTTTTATAAGGACGCCATATTGGATTTTTGTGCAGCCAAATAGTGCTTTTTATTCTGATTTCAACAATGTATAACATGTTATAATTAAACAGTTTATAACATTATTTATTTCAAAAAACAAATATTTTCTCAGTTGGCCTTGATTCCGGCGAACGTCATTTTTTTTGTAAACAAAAAATATTAGTAATTGGCAAAACTGATAAGCGAAACAGACATTTTACAGAAATGGGTTCGCGAACATAGCTATAACCTTAATACCGTGTTACAACAAAACTACATAACAAAATTGAAACAAGTGAAAAAAAAAAGCAATGAAAAGTGGCTAAACTAAGATTCCTACTAAAATAAAGATGTAAAATAACGACTTAAAATTCAAAATGTTGTCCATTTCTCTCAACATATTAACGATATTTTTTTTAAATAGTCCTAACTTCCCTATAAATGGTTGACTTGGTATGTGGATTCTCTTCAACATCCTCGCGTTTGATTTTCTTTAAAATGTTGGTGTGCAGCATCTCGTTGTCGATTTTCTTCAACGTACTTCTTAGGTCGTGGTTTTTTAAAACTTCCGAATTCAAGCAAATTTGTAACCAGTTTTTAAAAGTATGTTAGTTTAGGAAGCTGCCTTACAGAAAAATTGTCGAAATACGTTTGCGCAGCTATATTAACTTTTCTTCTGCTGCCAATGACGCTAGATGGCATTCGCCGGAATCAAGGCCAACTGAGAAAATATTTTTTTTAAAGTAGATGAGGTTATAAACTTCAAACTATAACATGTTATAATTGTTGAAATCAGAAAAAAAAGCACTATTTGGCTGCGAAAAAACCCAATATGGCGCCCATATGAAAAAGTATTAAAGGATGATGATTCTAAAAACCCGAAACGGAAAAAATAAAAATTGACTACTCGGTCATATTCTACAAAAAAAGTTGCTTTAAAGAAGTTTTTACAGATTTGAAAAATTTTAACTTATAAAAAAAATATGACCGATTTTCGAAAATGCATGTTTCAGGTTTTTTTAAAATTTCTCAAAAACCTGAATAGATAAAACCATGTAGTAAACGGGATTAGCTTACTAACATAATTTCCCAAAAATATCCCCATTTAACCGATTTTCTATATATAGTGGTTTCCAAGATCCCCATACATTCCCCACCAATTTGGGACAACTGTATAGTTTTGTCGGCAAAAAAAAAAAAAAGCACAAATATTGGGTGAAACCAAGTCCCCGTGATAGAAGTGAATATGGTGGCACGCACCTACCAATATTAAAAATAACGATCTACAGATGGAAATAATATAAATAAGGTAGTGTCAAAAATTTCTTAAAAAACAAGATTTACAAGTTGCAGTATCTGTTTCCACTCGGAAAACAAATGTTTCTGTTCCCTATTGTTGCCAAATTTCTTTTTTAAGTTTACCGTCGGAAACCAGCAACAATCGTAAACAGGAAGAGTTGTTGCCGAAACAAGAAGGAACAATTAGGAACTTTAAGGAACTTTGGGAAACATTTTTGAGCAACAAGCAACAGAAACACAAAAGTTCCTTTATGTTCCTCCGATGGAAACGTAGCTTTAAATCCTTTCTTCCAGTAGAGTCACATTATTGTCGCTCTACAACAAAAAAAACAATATTTGGAAAGAAATCTAAATTTAAAGAGGATGTATGATTTATACTTTCAAACCAACGTGTGTGAAATAATTGGATATAGAACACATTCAACGGATATGAAACAATATAATTCTTTACTAAATATTATATAAAATTAAATGTTGGAAAAGGAATAAGGATTTTGTTAAAAATTTTTTTTAAATTATTTTGTCTTTTTACCTTTGGCCTAAAAGTTCAGAAAAAAAAAATTTTTTTCTGGTTCCCCAACATTTCAAGAAGGTGTTTTTTTTTTGTCGGGAACAATAACGGGTTTCTGCGCTATCGGCCACACTCCTGGGTTACTTCATTTTTTTGGGTTATTCTTCGAGAATATTTTAACTTTATCGTAGTTGATTTTCCTCGAACATCTCAAAAAATTTTCGTTTGCGGAAAATTTTTTTTTGTAAATCAAACGTTTTTTTTGGTGTAAAACTAAATTTATGTTTCGTGCAGAGAATGTTTGGGGAGTCCAGAAAATCCATCATTTGGATCCTTTAAATTTGCTTAGATTTATTTTTAAAAAGGCCTTATTAACGTAAATGACCAGATATCTAAATTTTTTCCTTTCAATACAGCTATGAGCGTTGTCATTTCTTGCGTTTCCGTGTCCTGGCCCCGAAACTTTTGTTCTTTTTTCCCAATTTTTTTGCTTCTACATTTTCAGAAACATTTGCAAAAAAAAACATAATAGAGTTTTTATTTTCGAAGTATCGGACCCAAAAAAAGTGTCTTCACTGTGGGTTTTCGTTAAAATTTCCTTCAGAATCCGACATAGCTGAATATGTGTATTCCCCTCGACCCATAGAAATTCATGCCATATTGCATTGTAAATGGTTTGCTAATTTTGATGTGGGTAAAATTAAAACCCGACAACTTCATCTTATAAAAATGTTTCGAAATGTTCGACTTTCGAAGGGAAAGGATTTTTTGGGGGTGACCACCCCTAATAGGATCATTTTGATATCGGATTCTATCGCAATTTTTCTCCTTATATCCTATTTTTTTTCAAACAATGTGTTGATCAAACTCTTCCTTTTGTTGCGGGGACGGGTCTTTATTCATATTGTATTCAGCACATTTGTCGAAAAGATTTTTTTTTGTTTTGAAGAAAGATATATTAAATTATCCTGAATATTTCCTCGTAAATATTGAACTTTATATATGTTAAAATAGATGCGAAAATGAGTTTTTAACGAATAACTTTTTTGTTTCAGAATTTCATAGTTATAATTAGAAAAATTTTTGTTTTTTAATTTTTACATCTAACGACCTAAAATATACGGGGGCTCGTATTTGAAATAAGAAAAATAAAGTGCTTTCAAATTTGAAGAGTTTGACACAAAATTTTGACCCCCTGTACATTCTAATTAACCAAACATGACATGAATTGATATAACCATTTAATAATTTCCCCTTGTTTAATTCTATTAATCAAGCCCTATGGGTATTTTTATTCATTTTTAAATACAATGGTGCAAAACATTTTTTTTTATTTTTTTTTTTTCTCTGAAATTACTAAACCCCGATGTTGGCAAAATTTTGGAGGAAGATAGGGACACAGAGGTACCTAAATATAAAAAAAAATACACAGTGTTCCATTTAAAAAATGCACCATCGTGACGTTACACTTTTTGCGACCCCCTGTATAACCAAAATTATTTTTCTGACATGCATAGGTTGTTAACGTCGGGCAAAATATGAAAATTTTACAGTGAATAATAAATGAGCTCAAGACGGGAGGTGAGCTGCAGGACCTGTATATATATATATATATATATATATATATATATATATATATATACATATATATATATATACATATATATATATATATATATATATATATATATATATATATATATATATATATATATATATATATATATATATATATATATATATATATATATATATATATATATATATATATATATTATTTAGGCGGAGATCTGCGTATTTACGGTAAAGTGTACAGGATTGAATTTGCAATTTTCATTGGTTATGGTAAAACTTCTTGACCTGTGAGTTTTTCCATCTCGTAAGAACACGACAAAAAAACGCCCGATACTCTTCCACAGTCGTGTAAACTCAAACGTATTAAATCATCTCCGGGATGCGCCGAAGATGCCCACTAAAATTCTTTTGTAGTAGATATTGTCCATCTGAAGCCTCCGGGGGTTTTTTTCCATTTAAAAATTTTTTTGGTTTTACCCCCTTTTTCTGAGTTTAAACAACTCTTTAAATTGGAGAATCGATTCCATAAGGTGGATGGTTCATAGATTTGGCTTTTTTAGAAAAATAAACTAAAAGAATATCGTTATACAATTTTGATTCTTTTTTGAGTCCGCCATTCGGAAAAATGTGATATTTATTTCATATCTCAACCTGGGTTTCACTGGTAATAAATCTGCACTCACCCGCCGCTTGTTGTAATATGATATCGGGAATATCCGGGTTTTCTTCCAAATCTGAATTCATTTTTTAAAATTGGCAAAAAATTTAAATGCCAGAAAAAAAATATGTCATTAATAAATAAATCGTTGTTATGAACGTTTCCATGAATGGATTTTTTTATAAGCTCAGGAAAAGGGACGGGGAAAAAAAAAATTTCCCTGGCTGTTCTGAAAATGTCATATTTTTCTGTATTTTTTAAAGTTTGTAGTATTTTATTATATAATAAAAAAATAAATTTAAAATATATTTATTATTTTTTAATTAAGTGGTTTTTTGGGTTTTTTCTTTGGGGAAAATTAAACATCTTTCGCCAAATGCATATTCTTTTAAGAATGTCATCTGAATTAAAAATTGGTACTCTGTCTAGAACTGATATGACAATCAAATTTGTCCGCAGGCACGGAAATATTCTGTATTTCTGATTTACTTTGTAACTGAAATATCTTATACAAATTCTTTTAGCCCTTTAATGTATATTTATCATATCTCTAATAGGATTTATGGAAAAATGAGTATTTTCAGCTTGTTAATAATAAAGAAATTATCGAGATATATTTCATTATTATTTTTTAATGAAAATTAATGCCTAAATATGTATTAATTCTTGTATAACATTCTATGATTTATAAACCACGAAATCAAAAAAAATGTAGTCTAAAGCTTATTATATAACATTAAATGTAGTATTTTCAGGTAAGTATAACAAATTATTTCAAAAACAAATATTACTTAACTTCGGACAATTTACTCAACTTAAGCTTTAATGTATAGTTTTATAGTTTATGGGAAAGGAGTAGTTTTCACCTAAAAATAAAAGCCTATCGGCATAATATAGATTTTGAAGAAGAGGGTAAGCTAAGTTTTATCCCAATTTTTCATGCAAATCTATGCATTTTGAAAAAAATGTGAGGATGTGCACTTTTTCTAGCTTCGTTTTCTGGACTTGAAGTACATTATAAAAGATCTCCACAACCAAATTTCAGCTCTCTATGTGCCATAGGTTACAAAGAATGACTATTGAAAAGCCTAAAATTCATTATTTTCAGCCTATTTCCGAAAATTTGATTCATAAAAGTTTTAAACCGGAATTATTTTACATTCTCTAGTATGTAGGTATAAAAAAAATGTTGGTCCCTAAACTTTTATTTAGAACGTAGTTGAAAAAAATAAAGAATCCAGTAAAATCACCATTTTTAAATGGCCGCCAAAAATTCAATTTTCAACCGATCTACTCTCGCTATAGTTCATTTTTTTTTTGATGTATGCTCTTTAAGCGAATAACTCAAAAAAGCAGACAGAGCTCTTCATAATAATATATAAAAAAGTAAAATTTTCAAAAATCATCTATATCTTTATTCTGGAGAAAAGCCCAATAATTTTTCTTTTAAGTCAAAATTTATGTTTTTTTTAATGCTTGTTAAATAATATATTAATATTGTTTTAGCTATTTGATGTTTTAAAAAAAAATAATCCAAAAAACATAAAGAAAATTTTACCCATTAACGGCGATACTACTCAAATAGGATTGGGTATGTTATTTATTTATTTATTACTAGCTATATAATCCGTTTACCGCATGTGTTTGGTAATCATAGGCGTGCGCACAGTGGGTGCCACTAGTCTAGTTTTTTTTTAAAAGCAGTGTTTATATAAAAACTTGTGTGACTATGATGAGTCACACCAATTGCTCAAAAAGGAAAAGTAAGAAAATTAATACAAAATTTATCCTGTGCACAGGTTAGCTTCACGCCAAAGCAAGCTGTAGGTGTGCGTCAAACCTACCCACTCATAGAGGAATATACTGCTTACCCATTGGACACAAGTCCTAGATGTTATAGGAGCTTCTTGGCGATCACACACCATGCAGACAAAACAAAAAGTTAGCATATAAGCATTAAAAAAAAACTGACGGTCAATACTCATTAAAGAAAGGAAAAAAAAATAATAATAATAATATATAATACAAATTATTCTGGTATCAGGTGAGCTAAATAAACTCAAAGATTAAAACAAATTCATCTATTTAAAAATAACGCCTTTAGGATTTAAATTTCATAAAGAAAAAAAGGGTTTAAGTTTTTAAATTACATTAAAAAAGGATTAGTAGTTGATAAGAGAATTAACAAAGGTTGCCTTGAATTTCACTCATGCGTAGTTGGGTTCCTTCGTGAAAAGTTTTAAATGAAAATTTATATTATGTTTGGTAGTGCTATTCCTTTTTTGGCTTAAAAAATACCATTACACAGCTTATAGACGTTACATATCTTGCTTTAAGTATATGTTTAAAACCTACCCGAAACTCGGGTGAGGAATAGTGAGTTCGTTGTCACCAGTTTTCTTACGGACTACAAACTGGATCCCAGATGTTATAGGAGCTTGCTTGGGCGATCACATACCAGCCGACAAAACAAAAAAAGCATATACTTTAAAAAAAAAAACTGACTTGGTCAATACTCAAAAAAAAAGGAAAAAAATAATAATAATAATAATAATATAATAATAAAAATTTAAATGGTACCCAAGGTGAGCTAAATAAAATTTTTCAAAAAGATTAAAAAAACAAATTACATCTATTTAAAAATAATACCTTTAGGTTAAATTTCAAAAAAAAAGAAAAAAAAAGGGGGTTGTTTTTAATTACTTTAAAAAAAGGATTAAAAAAATTGTTAAGAATTAACAAAAGGTTGCCTGTTTCCTGACGGCAGGTAAGGGTGGTCTGCAGAGTCTGGACTCAACCCCGGAGTAAAATTGGCTGTATTTTAAATAACAGGGCTGTTATTTGAAAATACAGGGCTGTTATTTAAAAAACAGTGCTGTTATTTGAAAATACAGGGCTGTTATTTGGAAAAACAGTGCTGTTATTTGAAAATACAGGGCTGTTATTTGAAAATACAGTGCCGTTATTTGAAAAACAGTGCTGTTATTTGGAAATAAGCGAATAAACTTCTAATATCCCATTGCATTTATTTTATGAAAATGCCAGTTTAATACTCGTAATATTCTTTGAGTTGGAAACGCATTTATGGTAGAGAGATAAAAATTTTGTATGATTGCATCGTGTTTATTTATTTTCCAAAATATACAGTTAAACAAAGCCCTTCTGACCTTCAAATAATTAGTGAAACATCTATTCCGTAACCTGAAAGAATAAGGAAAACGTCATTATGTATATACTCCTGTATTACATGTTAACCGTTAAAGATTCTAATTCTAATGATTTGTCTAAATATTTATCGAAATGTATACTTCCTTAAATTAAACTACTAAAGATTTACTTAAAAGAATTTTTATATCTATAGTTTGTACTTTAATCTTAGTTAAAACGCTGTATAAGTTAAGTTGTTAAATTGTATAAATCTTTTTAATTAAGGCTTTGCTATTTTGATCGAAAGTCTACCCTAATTTTGGAAATATTGTCCGAGCGCCAAAAGTTAGCGCTTAAAGTTGCAATCAGATTAAATGAATCGGTTTCAGTACATGCAATATTTGCGGTTTTTGTGTAAATGATACATTGGGGCGTTAAGTATATATTTTACTATAATTTATGTGGGTAGCAACCCTAATTTTGGAAATATTACCCGAGCGCTTTGTAATATTCAACATGTGTGTTTTTGATGCAATTTGCGATTTTTTATTAATTATAACATAAAAGTTAGACTTAAAAATTAAATAGGGCGGTTTCTGTCAATGTAAAATTTATGATTTTTGATTAATGTTGAAAATATGACCGAACGCCAAAATTTAACAAATTCATTTTTATTTGATCTGATTACTTATTAGGTGTTTATAATGCATTTTTAGTGTTAATTATTTTAGATACGTTTGGTATAACTTTTTTCCCCTTTTTATTAATTATGTCATAAAAGTTAGTTTTACGCAGCCAGTGTTAATATAAATATTTCGGGTTCTGTCAATGTGATTTTTATGATTTTTTGATTAATGGTACATTAGGAGCCTATGGACTATATTTAAATATAATTTATACGGGTAGCAACCCTAAGTTTGAAAATATTGACCAAACGCCTAAATTTAACAAATTAATTTTTATTTGATCTGATTACTTATTAGGTGTTTACAATGCATTTTTACTGTTAATTATTTTAGATACGTTTTTATAACTTTTTACCCCCATTTTTATTAATTATGTATAAAAGTTAGTTTTACGTGAGCCAGTCTTAATATTAAATATTACGGGTTCTGTCAATGTGATTTTTCTAATTAATATTTAACGTGTAAAATATGCAACTGCAATCGATTCATAAACCTCACCTTTCTTGAATACACGTGGGTTCATTATTTTCTGTTTGATTCAAACATAACTATGTAATTAATTAATTTATTCATAGACTTATTCAAATTATACTGCACGAAACATAAATTATTTAACAATTGTCCTTGATCCTTTACTATTTCCCGCGCGTGGTCATGAGGTAAATCCACTGCATGTTTTTAATTAATATATAAGTTGCTTTTATCACTCGTTGCTTAACCCATAAATATATTATGTATGGGGATTCAAACTTTATTTTAACGCGCGCTAAAAGCCTGACTTAAAACCTAGATATAAAATTTTTCTTTCAATCCGATTTGTATAATTTTTAAACTGGTTGCACATTATGGCTTAAGAAACATATTTAATATAAAATTTCTAGGGGTAGCAATCTTATTTTTTTAAGATATTAGGCGAGCGCTATGTGTATGCTTGAGTCACCTCATTTTTATTTACCGCTATACCTCGATTTATATATTACCCAATACTTGAATGCATTGCTATTTGCATGTTCGTTTGGCAGAATTTTTAAAGCCATTTTTTTGATATATGAATTAAATAATTAATGGCATATTTTCCTGGTTCGAGTCCCTACATTAGCCTTTTTATTTAATTATTTAACAATAACAAATACCAACGTTTCCATATTTAACCAACATCATCATCGGGATGTACCTACCTACCTAACGCTATCTATTATATACTGCTACAAATACAGAAAAACTTCGTTATCCGTACACCGGAGCGTTGATTAATACATGAATTTGACAAGTGACACTTGCGTAATATCTTTAAATATAGTTAGCCTAAGATTCCTAAATAAATTATAACCAGCAAAACACCAATGACGTTCGCATTGGTCCTTTTGTATTATTTTTATTATGTTTACAACTATTTAACATTTATTTTTAATATACCTTCGTGGCCGAATGGGTTAGGCTGGAACGAGATGTTACCTCACGGATCTTATACCTGGTTCGAATCCTGCTAGGTTATTATTTATTTATTTATTTAATTATTTACGTCACTTCTACTATACATCTATTTCACAACAATATCTAATATTCTCCCTGGTGCAATGGCAGCACAGTGGACTTTGAAGCAATAGGACGGCGGTTCGAATCCTGCAGCAGGTTATTTATTTGAAGATTTTATTTATTTAATTATTTTTAAACTGACCCTGCTGACCATGATGACGTCAGATGACCCTGGTGGTGTTAGGTGGGTACTAATGGCTCTACAAAAACTACCCCTATTTAAAATCATCCTCTATTTTGAGTTGGGGTTGAAAATGGCCATAAAATTGTGTTTTAGGGGCTTAAATTTCTCCCATAAGAAATACATGGGAAAAACTACCCTTATTATGCTCGTACATACCTTGCATATCTACTTTTAATATATGTGTGTTGTGACTTTAATTGTCATTTCGGTGATCGACTTCGGGAGAATATATTTGCCGACGACGTGGTAGGTAGGGTTTGGGGGGTAATTACCCCCCTTACCCCCCCTTATCGACGCCCTTGGTCGGCATTACTTTTGAGAATAATCTCAACTGGCACAAACACATTACATTCATCTGTATAATTTGTATGTATCCCAAATCAGACCCTCTTCAGAATATTGTTCTCATGTCTGGGGAATGGCCTCTCCTACAACACTGCATTCTGGGCTACATGCAAAGAAAAGCTGTTCGTCTTATTAATAATCCCACTCTTTCAGAGAGGCTTCCTTCTCTTGCCCACTGTCGAGCTGTGGGGGATCTGTCGCTCTTCTAAAGGTATTTTCACGGCTTCTGCTCAGAGAAGTTGACCAGTATAATTCCTTCTCTGGCAGCTCCCAACAGAGCAACACGTAGTGCAACTTTTATGCATCCTTTTACAGTTCAACTTGAGAGGCCCCGAACTTTCTTCGTTCCTTTATTTCTATAGTGTCCAGACTATGGAACCTGCTACCCACAATAGTTTTTCTTTCTCCTTCCAGTCTCCAAATATTTAGGTCCCGTGTAGATAAACTCTCTCTTACCACACTTATATTAGTACTTAGGCCTTAGTCTTCGTGGACTGTCCAAAGATAAAAAAAAATATGTATTCCATCCAGCCATACATCCACTTAAGCTTTAAAATGGTATGACACTTCTGAAAAAAAATGACCAGCTTGCTAGTAATTAAAATTAGTAGCAAAATTAATATTTCTTTAGCTTTGGATTGAGTTCTGATAAAAATTAATATAAAAAATTGCTCTCATAAGTCTCAACCATTTTTTTATGTGCAGGATTATCTGAAGATGATAAACAACGACTGATATCTGAGGTGCAAATATTTTTTCACGCAGCTGCTTCAGTAAAATTTGATGACTTTCTCAAAGATGCGATATTAACCAACATACGTAGTGCTAGAGAAGCGGCGTTACTAACTCTGGAAATGAAAAAAATTGAAGTTTTCATGCATGTTTCGACTACATATTGTAATATCGACAACAGAAAGGTAAGGCTGAATAAAACATGCTGCAAATTGCTATAATTTTGCTGCAGATGGAGAAACTAAATGCTTTACTATACTAAAACGGCTTTCTTTCCTAATTAATTTATTGGTTTAAATGTTTAAGACACTAATGAGTGACCAACATTTTCTATAGGTTATCTCTGGTATTATACGATGTGTAGGTTGGCATTGGGTATAACCATTGCCACAAATGTCATTTAGAGCCCCATTATACAGTGTGTCCTAAATTGCGCCTATATGTATTGGTAAATCGGGAACCATTAGAGCTACAGTGTTGGTTAAATTAGGAAAGCTTTAGACAATTTAATTGCAAAATTAAATCTGCTTTTAGATTTTATTTATCTTTTATGGTTTTTGAGATAATTAAGAAAAACCAAAATGGTGCATTTTTAACTTTTGCCTGTAGCTTGCAAACTACCAATTTTACCGGTTTTTAAGATTACTACATTATTGAACACTTTTTTAAGAAGAATTAAATTTAAAAAATATTTTTCAACCTTATTTGTTTTTCAGATATTTACCAAACTTTGGATTTTCATACGGACGCCATATTGGATTTTTACATTTTTTGAAAAAGCTCTTAAGGCTTTTCATTTCAGATTGCTTAAGCTCTAA